>JAMXBC010000094.1:0-49038 GCA_024138005.1 Lumnitzera racemosa | reverse complement strand
CTTTATCTAATTGTAGCTTAGAAGTCTAAATCAAACCCTATAAACCATTGAAGTAAGATGTAGTGTAAAATTTAATTATCAGGACACTATAAGGGACCTAATAGAATTCCCTAAAATTTTCATATCAATATGCACCATGTTACGAAAACCAACTTACAAGTCAAAGGTTGCAAGACTATAAATAATTTATCACTAAGGTTTCTAATTTTTTTATTAATTAACATATTATAAAATATAAAATAGCTATAGATATCAAATATTGAATAGTTCCTTAAAACCATAGAGAATCAATATCTCCTATTAAAAGATAAGATTAGGTAGTAAAGACCAAAAATATAAACTTACTGATGTTATTAAAATCTAAGTATAAGAATAGTAATTACCCATAATGTTTCAAATCAACTATACAAGCTATCTTTAGGTTATATCTCCTAAGGTATCACAATACATGTACTTAACACTCAGCTCTTAACACATGGCCAACTCTTATCAATTTGTAAAAGAAAAACTGTTGAAGAGTAAACTACAAGAGCTTGTAAGTTATCCCTCATATTATACTAACAAGTAGGCTCTCAAACAAATTATTACAATCATATGAATTCATTTACATACAGTAATATAAGCAGTTAACTAGTGATGCATATAACATCGAATTTAACACTCTCCAAGATAAGGGTTGAAGATACATCGGTACCAATCAAACTGGGCTCTAGTACTTAGGTTTTTAACTATAAATTTAAATCTCATATTTCATGAATACATTTCCATTTCTAAGAAATCTAGTAGTATACAAAATCCTAGGTTTAGCAGTAAGGTAGCCCCCTAGTCTACACTCACACCTACAGCAAAGGTCTCTAGACTCGACCTTTAGCCATACATTTGGCATCTCTAGAGCCTAGTAAGCACATAGGTTAGGGTAAGGTCATGTTGTACGAATACCATACTTAAACACTTAATTCAATATATAGAAACAACCCCGCAAGGCCTCTCTTTACATTCGTTTGAAGGAACAGTCGGAATAAGTAATGTAATGCATGGTTAATGTATGATCCTTTTAATTTAAGATTTAATATAAGTCAAATATAATTAAGTCAAATTATTAAGCATCAATCAATATTAACTAACCATTCAAATCATACAATAGTTAATCATACAACTAAATCTTCAATTTATCATATTTAACAGTATTTTGCATAGTAATCAATCAATATCAAGCACATGCATAACTCAACCCCCATGCATTAAGTTATTAATATTTAATTTAGGTACACTAACTACCAGTATAAAATAAGTATAGAGTTATCGAGGGAACTCACTTAGCTAAAGCCGATATGATTCCTAATAATCATTAGGCAACTTGCCTTCCTCATCGATATTTCTTGATAAATAGAAATGAAATAACCCTAATGAGTATTTAGATGTAATGCTAGATAATCTAACTAGTTTACTTGCGTATTATATCATTTGTAAACTTTTTCATTTTACCTTGTATCTTTACATTCTTATAGTAGGTTCTTATTAAGTTCAAATGTGCTTCTTTAATGATAAAATTTGATTAAAATTTTTAGCGTTATTTTACATTACTTAACTTATTTATTGTGATATTTAGGAAACATTATTTTATTTGTATATGTAATAATATCCATTTTAATCATATAAGTAATAATATTCAAATTAGTAACATTATACGAGCTCGAGTTTTCTTGCTTTCTAAGTTTTATATTAGTATATTGTTGTATTATAATTTAATTGCAGTTTCTACATATACAAAATAATTAATAGTATATTTAGTTAAGTTAGATAAAGTAACTAAGTTAGTTAAAGTAATAGAATTGGATGGGAATATCAAAATCATATATTTAAATAACTAAAAACTTTAACTCGGTTATATTGTAATATTATTCAAAAATTATACTGTGTGTGTATGTATATTCATGTTCAATTTATTCCCCGTAAATGTTTGATTTTATCTTTTTCTATCAATATCAGTATTATTATTATTATTATTATTATTATTATTATTATTTATTATTATTATTTATTATTATTATTATTATTATTATTTTATTATTATTATTATTATTGTTTTATACTAACATATATTGTTATCTCGTATATACGTATAGCTTCTTCGAAACACTTTGACTTTTAAGTGTGAGTGAGTATGTATAACACTTTAATCTTTTGAAAAACTTCATATCTTAGTCTATTGGTTTCCTTTCCTAGGAAATGATATACGTATATTATAAATAATTGCATTTAGTTATTTTTTTATTTAATTGGAGCTCTATCCTAATTATTTATTTATAACATAATATCACTTAAACAATGTAATCAATTTACTTGTATTTTTTTATTTTTTTCCTAAATCCTAAATCACTTATAACTTTTTCATTTTACTTCAATATTTATAAACTTATAGTTAATTTTTATTTTTTTCGAATGTATGTTCACGTAGTGAAATCTGTTTTAAACATTAAACCCGCATTTTCTAATATAAGCTAAATGGTTATAAATTTATTATTTTGACTTAAATATTTTTATTTACAATTTTTTTAGTTTTCTTTATTTATTTACATCTTAATTAATTTCTAAATTTTATATTTTTATGATTTCTTATTTAAGCTTTAATTTATGTAGTCTTCATTATTTTCTTATTTAAGCTTGATTTACTATTTAGTATAATTTCTTATTATTATTAATTTCACTATTATTCCTTAATTATTTTGAAGTTTTCAGTTTAATTATTTATTTGCATATATTTGTTGACATGACACATTTTGATTTATATACGTGGCACTTTATTAAGTTTTCTTGATTTTTATATTTCTTCAATTTTATATTATTATTAAGTATATTTATATCTTATCATATTTAATTCATTACTAAATTATGGGCCTTAATTATATATTACAGTTTGGCCATAATATATGTATATTATTATATTACATTAAATAAATATATTTTGTACAATTATACTTATGTACTTATGTGTCTGTGTACATGCTTATATCCTCAATTATTTTATTATGTTTGATGTTTTATTATATGTACTTATGTTCAATTATTATTATATACACTCATACTATACATATGTACATATGTATTCTTATTTACATTATTTACTTAATATATCATTAAATACACTTATTCTTAGTATATTAGTATATATACCTATGTATATACATGTTTATATACGTATATCTATACATGTAGACATACATATGTATAGTATAGTACATATACATGTACTATACTTTTTATTGTACGTATTTATACATAATTTTATACGTACTTTTATATGCGTATATTTATATGTATTTTTATATTTTCTAAGTATTATTTTAAAAGAATTTTAATATGATACCTATACACATATATACATATTTTCATTTTACATATATGTATATATCTACTTAACATTTCCTACGTATAGGCTTATGTATGTATATATTTTATACTACATAAGGGTATCTATGTAAGTATTTATATGTATTCCTTATCTTATTTCCTTATTCATTCATGTACATATATTTATTAGGTATTTATATATAACTAAGTATAATTCATATATATGTATATACTCTAACTAGCTTATAGTATATTTCTACAATTAAGTATCTTCATATGGTTAGTAGTACATATGCACATATATATACTATTTCTAAAAGATTAAGAATATATACCCAAATTCTATTACATGTATATATATACATAGATTCTATATAAGCATATATATCTTACCAAATATATTATCAATACATATGCATAGATATATATATATGTATGTATACATAGCATCAAAGAAACTTGTATAACTAATTTAGAAGTAAAGATAATAAAAATATATGAGAAAATAGAACATTACTTGTTTTCTTGAGTTGTTTGGAAATGAATTTTCTCCCCTTGCCAACCTTTTGATGTTAGTTAATTACTAAATTAGCAGTATATTGGAGTTGGGTGTTAGATGAGAAGAAAACAAGGGAAAATAAAAGTTTGAGATGGAATGCAGGGAGAGAGTGTGTTAGCTATAATTTAAAGAAGATGGGGCTAATTTTGTTTGTGATTTTACAAACAAATCAAGAAGAATACAAAAGATTCCAATGGATACATGTAGCTTACGACAAGAAAGGAAAAATAGGGAGAAAAAGAAAAGAAAAGACTTGATAAGGAAATTAAATGCATTTGATAAGGTTATTCAATGCATTTGACAAACACATTTTGACTTAGTCAACTCTATGAATATTTTATGTATTATACATAAATAATTTGAAAATAAAAAGAAAATAGAGAAAAAGATAAAGTAAGAGGGAAAATAGAAAACTAAATACAATAAATGAATAAACATATATTAAATTTCCTTACACATTTCTAATCTATAAATAATATTTAGAATAGTAAATATATAATTTCAAGGTAAATTATAAATCATGTTATTAATATTTACTATACATTATCTAATATCCAGTAATATCTAAATTAGCATAATACTAACTTATCTATGTAAATATAAGGTTAATATTAATTATAAAAATATATTATAAATTTTTATGAATTTATGTAATATTGTTACTCTTATAAGCATTTAGAAGTTATTTCTAATTATTGTTAGCAATTTCATATGATTTGGCATATCACTCAGTTATTTGGCTCAATTAGCGTTTTATTGCTTTCGTAGCAAATTGGTACGTTTATAAGCTTGAAGTTTTGATTTTAAGGTTTTGATCAAGTTCAAGTTCGATTTTCTCATATGTATGCACGAATAGAATTTAAGGTTCCATATACAATTAAGGTTTTTATTAGATTCAAGGTCAATCTCTTACAATTACATATATTTAGGGTTTAAAGTTTTCGCAGGGTTTTTCGTATTCATTTTTGTTTCACATTTAAAATTTTAATTAACTTTAAAATTAGTGACTCTATTAACTTAGGGAAATCATCTACAATACACGAGTTTGATTCTATACTCATAAGGCTAGATTTGTAGGGTTTACAATACTTGTTTTATTTTAATGTAATTCTCTTATTCTTATAATTTAATTGCATGTTTTCTTTACATTAAGTTATTATTTCTAGAGTCTCAATATAATCATTTGACTTTATTATTAAAGTTACAAGGCTGAATATATAATAAATTATTATGATTGAAGGAATTTACTATAAGCTTAGAGATAGTTATAGATTTCTTTTAGAGTTGAAAATTATTTCTTATTTATGTATAGAATTCCTGTTCTTAATGCTATTCTAAGGATTCATATCTAAGAAGCGATTCAATAGGATGTAAATAGGATTAGATATTAATAAAGAAGTGATTTTTTATTAGATTAGCACATGAATTCCTCTAGTTAATATGAGCACGGGTTTGAATGCCGAACAAACTTCTCTTCCCTTTTCTCTTCACCATAGGTACTAAGTATCTTTGGATTTCCTCAATGCTCATGGGGGTCAAGCAATAGCTCTTTTCAACTTTCTAAACTATATAAGTGTTGAGGAAGCCATTATAGATCACTTTCCGGTCATACTCCTAAGGTTGTCCAAGAAGTAAATTTGCAGCATTCATAGGGACCATATCAAAGTCAATCTCGTCACCATATTGTCTGCCTTGAATGTTATCCGAGCTCTTTTATACACTTGGACCATACCCTTGTCATTAAAACCACTTTAAGCATAAGGTCGGGGATATAGGTAGGTAGGCAATTTCATCTTCTCCACTAATTCGACAGAGATGAAGTTAGTATAACTTCATCCATCAACAACTAGGGAACATGTCACGAACTGAGGACGTGCCTAGTCGTGGCAGACGCCGTATAATGTATGAAGAACCCCTGATTGGTTACCCTTCCAATCAAAAAACTCTTCACACAATATACAAGGCTCTACAACTACTAGTTCCAAAGTACATCCAGATTCACATGATATCATCACACAACATATTGATATAAAAGTTAAGCTCAAAAGCTTATATTACACAATATTTAAGTGTGTCTAAGTTCATAATAATAAGGTAAACATAAGTTAAACATAAGTACATGAGGAATAGTCTACATAAACTATTTTCCTCTCATCACACAGGACACTTCGCTCTTGCCAAGTCCCCAGGCTAACCTGTGGCATCCCTCGTCCTGTCTTACGAATAAGCTATCCTGCAACAAAAGTCTAAAGGGGTGTAAGCCTAAGCTTAGTGAGCAAAACCCTCAGCCATACAACAAGAAAGTTATAAATACATTATAGTCACGCATATGAATGAATGATCAAACAGAATGCCAATAATACGCATACTTAACTAGTTCATATACGCAACTCGGATTTAACGCCTCCGAAGTCAGGGTTGGAGTTTACACGGCACCAATCAGATCCGGGTATTACACTAGAACTTACTTTACTACGGAACTCCATGTTCCGTACTTATATCAAAATAACTCTTTATTTACAGAAAAACACAAGTTCTAGTATAATTGTGAGTGGGCCCCGCAGTCCACACTCACCCCTAAACGGAGGTCTCTAGACTCGACCTTAGCCAGGCGGTTGGCGCCTTCAACACCTAGTGTTCCCGCGGGCCAGGGTAAGGTCATTTTGTACGAGTGCACCGTACATAACCAAATAAATGAATAATATCAACCCCGAATGGCCTCTTTACCTCCGTGTGATGTGACGGCCGGAATAGTATCCATGCTATGCATGTTAATGCATGTCTCAATTTCTTTTTATAGGCCGAGTATAATTAGGTTCAAATTATGCTTGACCATCCAATTGTGCACACAATCATTTTCTATACTACCATACAACAAACATAGCATTATCATTATTTAGATAAGTTCACAATTCAAGACATACAACATACACAGGCATTTTCCCCAATCCCACACACAATCATCAATTATCAATAATATTTAGGTCCACTATCTACAATCACAAGACAGCATGGAATCATTGGGTAAATACTCACTCGGCCATGGTGATTTGCCCTAATCGTAGTAGTCGATTGGGAGGTCCTCACGCTCCTCAGAGTCACCTGATCATTATGATTTGATAAGACTAGTAAGTAACTAATTTAACTAATACTTCTAAAATTTAATTACCTAATCTACTTAGACTATTATCAACTTTTACCCGGTTAGACTTTATTATTAATCGTATGTAACTTTTTCGTTTCATTTCTGATATTTATGAATTTATAGTCATTTTTCATCGTTTTCGGACGTATATTCATACGGTAATGTTTGTTTTGGACGTTAAGACCCCTATTTTATATTATGAACTAATTTTATAGAAATTTTTAGCTATAATACTTAAGTATTGCTATTACTTATATTTATAACCTTTATTCCCTAAATTCTTATAATTAAGGTATTTACTTTGTCATTACTAATTCATGTATTGATTTAGGTATAATCTAGTTTACAAAGTGTATTATGATTTACTAATTTTAGTATCTAATTATTTACATTTTCTTATTTTTCTCATTTTCTAAACTTATGCTTATGTCATTGCTTACATCATCTTTCCTTTATGCCTTCATATGCTTATGTCATCTTTTCTTTATGTCCTCATATGCCTATGTCATCATCTACCTCATCATTTGATTACATAAGCATTACATCATGCTTATGTCACATGTACATGTCTTATGTACATTATTTCTTACTTTATACTTATGTCTTATACTTATACTTATGTATATATACCTTATACTTATACTTATGTACATTACCTTATACATACATTACTTATACATCTACATATACTTATACCATATTTTACATGTTTTCTACTCATATACCTATACGGTTGAATACGTATTTTTATACTAAAATTTCGTATGCAAATTTTCTCTTAAGAAAATTCTCTCAATTTTCATCCTTTTGCATTCTATGTATGTAGTTAGTATAGTATATGTATATATAGTTAGATATGGTCTTAAATTAGGTTATGTACATGATACATACTTATGTACAAAGGTTCATACACTTGTATCCCTTTGGTATTTCTTTATGTATACACATCTAAGAGTACATATACATGTATTCCTTCCATTTCCTTCATGATCCATCACTTTCTACACTTAAAGATGGAGACTTTGTTTTCTTCTCTTCAAGACTTCACTAAACACTTAACTACTTACCTAATCTACCTAATTAACTAACTAATGAATAACATAAAATAACATAAAACAAGTTAAGAACATACCTTTAATTGTGTTGAAGTTTAAGGGGACAAAAGAAAAAGGATGAAAGTGAAAGAAGAAGGAGAGCTCACGGCATGGAATGGGGACTTTTGTTTTTGTTTCTTTTGTTTTTTTTTTTTCAATTATGAAGACAACAAATGGAGAAGTCTAGAAGGATGAAAAGTGGACGGCAACAAATTGCAAAAAGAGGAAAGAAAAAAAATCAAAATGAAAAGAAAAGAAAATCATCATTAAGTTAATGAGATATTTTCCTTATCTCTTAAGACTTTTGACTTTTCAAAATGTTGACTTTAGTCAACATTTGTTGACTTGGTCACTCTTTGACTTTGGTCAACATGCTTACCTTAATCAACATTTGTTAAGTATGTTTAATTTTGTGAACATAATGTGGTAATTAAGGGAAATTAGGAGAAAATGAAGGAAATGAGGGGAAATGAGATATTTGATGAATTGATTGTAAACATTGTTAATGAGATCTTACTTTAGGTCTTTATAGCCTATATATCTCATTTGATAAACTACTTTGAATAACAAATGCAAAAAGTACCAATTTAATTGTTAAGGTTCACTACATAAACATAATCTTCAACTATTACCCTAACTCTAAGTAAAAAACTATCTCAATCACTTACTTAAAATGTGAATCTATGACTCATTATCTTAACTTCTAATGGATTACCTAAGGATTCAAAGCATATAAGTATGAATAAGGGTGATCTCTAACCATTTACTAGTGAATTGGACCAAAGGATAAACATTATATTTTCAATTAGGGTTTTAGGGTATATCATGTTGGATTAGTACACATGTGTCTTTAAAATAATCATTTTTAGGGTTTCTATTACTTTTGAATAAATCTTTAGCATTTAGGAACATTTAGGGTAGAAAAATTCTTTACGCGATTAAGTAATTCTTTTAGGGGTTTTTACTTTCATTAGCCTTGTCGACTCCTAAATGGTCTAACTAGTTGAGTCTATTACTAAGGCTAGGTTGATAATTTTAGGGGTTCACAGAATAATGTCTTCCAATTCACTAAACATCAAATATGAAATAAATTTTCCATTTGTCAAGGTTTGTTTTTAGGTATGTATTAAAATCACGAGGCTAATATATAAATAGATCTACTATGATTGAAGGAATTCACTATAAGCTTAGAGACAAGTTATAGATTTCTTCTAAAGTTGAAAATTATTTCTTGTTTATGTATAGAATTCCTATTCTTAATGCTATTCTAGGAGTCATATCTAAGAAGTGATGTAAATAGGATTAGATATTTAATAAAGAAGTGATTTCTATTAGATTAGTACATGAATTCCTCTAGTTATATGAATAAGAAATTTATTAAAAACCTTAAGATACGACATGTTACGCTTATGGCAATCAAAGTCTAGATATCCCAATACATGTTACACTCATGGGGATTAGAGTTTAGATATCCCAATTTATAGTTATTTAGTTTTATTTTATTATTGCATTTTTAGTTAATCTTTATTAGTTTCTATTTCTCTATTTCTATCTAGTTTATCATCACCATTCAATTTTTTATTAATTAGAGTAATTAAAGTGGTAAGTAAGTGTTCAGTATCACGGGATCAACAACCCTAGACTTTATAATCCTCTATATTATTACTTTATAGGTGCACTTGTCTAATAGCGCAATATATGCTCCATCATCTTCTTCGCCTATCACACTTAGATAAAGCACATACGATCCTTGACTTAACTACAAGTCAAAAACCAAAAACTATAAGCTTGTGGTTGCTTATCTTTCCAATATTACGTTTTTGAACTTCGATTGACTATATCTTCTTCATTTCTTATCTGATTTTAGTAAATTTTATATTTTATGATTGTAACTTTGAGTACTATTCAAGTTCTTAAGAAATAAAATTGATCAATATGATTAAAATGCCCTTTTCGTTACTTAGTCAATCATATGTTATCATAACTTCGTAATTGATTCGAATAAACTTTAATTATAAACTAGAAACCTAAAATTAATTTCCAAACTCGTACAGTATCTACTATGTACCAAAAATGCCGATCATACGTTAACTTAGCAAATATCTTAATAGTACTATTACCTTTTCAATTTATGCTAATATATAGGTTTATATTTGTAACACACATAATAAATAGTATACAAGCCTAATTAATAGTAAGTACCATGAACTTACAAAAATTATAGCTTTAATACTAGCCAACAATTATACTTAATTAGCTTATTGCTTATTTTTGCAAAAAATAGCTCAAAATTATGGAAAAAATTAGGAAAATAAGCAAACTTATGCAAAGATAAAACCAAATGTTCTCAAAAACTAATTATTTCAGAAAATAGTAAAATTGCCACTTTTATTCAAAATAAATATAATAAATTGTAAACATGTTTATTTTTAGAAATTCTTGTTACTATAATTAAATACATATATTAAGTATATTATACAAAAGTTCAATTCAAACAACAACATTTATTATTTTTAAAAAAAATACATCAAATTTCAAATGAACAAAGTATTTTCTTAAAGACCGTATATTTCCACTCATGATTTTATCAAAAATAAAATTACTACATTAATCTATACTAAAATAACCCCAAAATGCATTTTATTTTTCATAATCAATTATTAAGATTTAATATTTTGAAAGTTGAAGAAACTTATAGGAGAAAAATAGAGCAAGCCAAGCCATTACCTCTGGCTAATGTACCTTAGTGCAACTCTACTCACAATGAACCTTAAAGACCCAAAGCAGCTCGTGTTAGGTTGTTGTTGATGTGTGAGCTGTGTGTAACTAGATCCAACTTTGTTTTTGTCCTATTTTTCTAAATTTTTCCTGACTTGTTTTCTTATATTTCTAAGCTTCTAAAATGTTGTAAATGAAATGTAGGTAGCCTATTTATAGAACTAAGGTTGGTTGCATGGGAAAAAGTTAGTGTCATGTGTCATTCTCCAATTGTGACACCATGCGTGACCCTTATTTTTCCTCCTCTTTGTTTTATTTTCTTGACTAAAACAGAAACTATAAAGAGGAGAAAAACCACATATTTTAGGATTTCAACTAATCTTTAATTTTTAAGGATTTAGTTTGAATCTTACCAAATGATTATCAAAGATCATCACATCCTCAAAATGGGTGATTTGGATTAATCTAATACAGATTTGTTGAAACAATAAAATCTAATTGAAAACAGATTCTTTTTCAATTCAAGATTCAGAGTTAAGGCTTATTAAAAAAAGGATCTTAGCCAAAAAGAATTGAATTTCCTCCAACGACTACCCCCCTCATCGACCTTCCCTATTCATAGCAAACAGTAGCATACACAAAGCCCCATCATCCCATTCTTCTCTAACCTAAATACAAACCACCTCTCTTCTCTACGGTCTCTTACGAATACACGCCTTCCTTTGCCCTACCATGTGACACTTCAACGCGCACGCAACATAATACCAGCTACACTTGTACGTAGGAAATTGTCAACACAACAACACGAAGTAGTGCCCCCCCAAATTTCCCCAAAATCACTAATATTCCGAACTTAACAACTTACATATTTAAAAAAAAACATTATGTTCTAAAAGGCATTGATTGCAAACCCCATTTTCCTAATAAAAAATCACACAAAGTGTATTTTCTCCCAATAATTGGTGCCTGAAACATGTTACGGAACCCGCTTAGGTTGAAGCTATTCTTTACATTGAATTTTGCCCCGACCTAATTAGAGTGAATTGGATCCAAAACCTACGTGCCCAGTTCTTTGATCCAACCGTAGTGTTAGAATTGTGGGGCTTTTCTTTTATTATTTATTTTTTTATCTTTGTATTATTTTAAGTTTTCATACTAACTTGTTTACTTTTAAGCAGGTTGCTTTTAGTGTTAGTCTCTTTGTTATATTTAACTTTATCATTATCTTTGCCTTCTTTAGCATTGCATATAGTGTTAGTTTTCTTAATTTGCATTTTAGCGTAAATTGCGTATTTTTATCAAGATTCATATATTCGGGATAAAATTCGATTTGGAATGCATATCTTAGAAGATTAGGATTGGATCGTCTATTTTTCATAATTAGGCATCTTTTCAATGGTTTAGGTACATTTTCTATGGTTAGGATTTTATGTATGTTTTTCCTTAATTACATATTTCATGGAAATTGCATCTAGGTATTCTAAGATTTATCTAAAATTTTATCACGTAGGAAAGGTTTTTCTTTAAACAAAAATTTGATTTTTTTTTTATATTTCTTAATAAAATAAACTAGCTGAAAACATAAACTTAGCCCATTTCCATAAATAAAAAATTTTACCCACAAAAGCTTTTCTAAAAAATGAGAACTATGGTCTGTTTGATCTCAATTAGTGAGTAATAGCACCTTCTAAGCAATCATAAAATTTTTAAAATATTTAGTTTCTTTTTATTTTTTAGCGAAAATTAATTTTGATGCATTTTCTCATTTTTTTTAGAAATTATAAAAAATAAAGGCTTAATAATTGTTTTTCTAAATTTCTTACATGGTAAAAAGTGTCTTACAAAGTTACCCTTTCGAACTTAGTTCTTTGGCTAAAGTTTTCTAAAAATATTTCTTTTAGAAAAATTAGTAGGTCGATGCCCTGATTAGGGTTTCTTTCACCCAAGAAACCTAATGTAATTTTTTTTTTTTTTACGTTGAATATTTGACACTTCAATTTATTTTTTAAGAATTTTTTTTAAACAAGCGAGCTAGGTTTAAATATGTTATTAAATTAAGGGAAAAACTAAAATAGACTCGATAATCGAATTATAGACCCCTCAAAATGAAGAATTTTGTAACACATAAATAAGGAAATCATAGAAGCAACTTACATAGGGATTGACCCCTCTCCTGGTGAGTTTTTATGTACATGCAAAGCTCTACTTGCTCATTCATCATCATTGCTAGCGGGCTCATCCGGGGAAAAAGCTATCCTCAGGTAGTTTTGTGCCCCAAATCAACTCCTTGTTAGTCCTTCCATTACCAAGGCTCATGCCCCTAGTATATATAGACCACTAGAGTCAATAGACATGGCCTAAGACTGGTAAACACGATAAGGGAATAGTTGAGGTAGTCAAACTCTTTAGGGGGTGCCAACTCCTGCCCCTTTAGGATGTTGAACTCTAGGATGTATCCTCTACGTCCACAACTTTCATTAGATGGCCAAGAGAGGGTGGTTATCACCCCTAGCTTCCTTTCTAGATGGACTAGATCCCCTAAACCATCATCCTTTATCCCCCAAGACTATACACTTGAAGGTTTCTAAGGCTTGGTTTATTGGTGATATGCCACAACAAATTTTTTATGATCCCCTTCAATTCCTAAGGACTACCCTTCAAAAAACTCCCCTTATTATTGCACTAAAGGGGGGCTTTCTCAACACCCTTAGGAGCCTTTTACATTTCCCTTAGCAACCCAGCCTCAGTGCCTTGTTTTCTCAAACTCGATGCCTTCGATACCCTTTTTAGCTACCTTTTTTTAGCCTTATTTTGGGCCCTTTGAGTAGCCTACTCTTTCCTAAGAACTCAACCTTGGTATCTATTCAGCCATAAAGTTTATGGCATGGCGGATTGGAAGTCAGGCCCTACAAAATAAAATTGTTTAAGCATAAGGAAAGGAGACCTCGAACAACTTAAAAAAGAAGTCATCCCAATACGGTCTAGGCTTCGAGAAGTTACTTCCGATTGCAATATGACTACTGCAACCCTATGCCCACCTTAACAAAACGTCAAGGGGAAAGTATCTTGAACCCCCTTACTACTCTTGACTTCCTCCTCATTTTAGAGGAATCAACTCACCCTAAAGAAGTTGAGTCCCTAATGCCTCTATGTATAGGGATCTTATCTTGACATCAAAAACCTTCAAGGATGCGGTCAGCCATAAGGGCATCTTGCTCCCTTAAACCCCTTTATTTTCCTATCCAAACCAAAGTTGTCCACTTCATTCAGAACTTGGCTGCTCATCTATACGGATCAACATGAACTTTTTTTTTAAGATGGATTAAAGGACTCCAAGCCCTCTAAAATCTCAATACCAATATGGGAAGAGACATAAACCCACCCATCAAGTGCCTCCATAAGAAAAAAAGTATTAGAAGGTGTCGATGTAGGTCTTACCTCAAAATAAGTATGCAAAACCTCAAAGGTTTACAAGAACCCTCATACTGTTTGAAACTAATTGTACCTAATAGACATGATGGTTTTTAAGAACCTTCATGAAGAACTCTGATTAAGATATCAAGTCCCTGTTTTTAAATATTCCTTGTATAAGTAGAACTCATTGGTATAGATCAAGCTAACTTAGTTGTTGCTCTTAGGGACGTATGCATTAGAAACCCCAAAATTTCCCCTTAAAATTCATTGGGGAACAATAGGCTCACCTCCCCCTAGGTAATTATATTACTTGATCGTAGGAGGTAAGCTTACGTTCGTAACTGGTCAAATATCAATACAACCCTTTCTTCTATACTACCGTCATCTTACTAAGGGTATTCCTCTTTAGGGGCAGAGCATCTACATTTTCAAAGCTTGTTTCAGGCAATCTTCCTTTGAACCACCTCTACTCTATCCTCCATTTCGTATCATTATTATCTTATCAATGGAGGGGTAACCCCTTTTACCAATCGTCATTGATGTTGCTCTTTATAGAATTGGTGGTGAAGGAACAAAGACTTTGATCTTAAATCCTTACCTAAATCTACCATTTTTAGTAAGTACTGACAATGAAAACAACCCCAGAGCTTTCAAAAGTGAGAAGCTAATTACGAGGGGGTCAAACGATTGCTTAGAGAGAGATTATAGAAAGAATATGAATCTTGTACCTCAATCCCTTTTATAAGAAAACCTTGGGGGTCGATCTTCGACGTTATAAGAAGCTTAAGAGATGTAATGCGATCGCTTCTAGGTAGCGCTATGTTCCCTACCAAACAAATTAATATGATCCCTTAGACGTGAAAAGATGTATGCAATGTCCAATTAACCATGACCCCAGTTGTCACACATAATGATCATACGAAGATAGTCATGCTACAAATTTGAATTTGAATAGATTGACCATAGATAGTTGCAACACTCCAAACTTAGTGTAATACGAAAACCCAGGTCTTGCTATGAGAAAACACATTTACCATTAGTAAAATCCTCGGGCTTAGAGATAGATTGTAGCCTCGGATTCATTTTAAAAATGGGGATGCACAAACAATGTGGACATGGCAGTGAGTCTCGAACCAAGAATGAGGCAATCGGGGTTCAAGTGGGTTGAAGAACGGGAATGAAACAGGGGTTTCGATAGCGAATGTATATGGATTCATACACCAAAACACAAATACAATCAGCGTTTGAGCTCAAAATTAGGGTTCATACAACTCATGAATACTATATGTCACTTAGGATCAAATGAAGGTTAAATGCACTTTTCTAACTGGGTCAAATGAGGGTTTCACCACAATCTTAAGGTCAATATTGATAAGAAAACAAGAAAGATTAAAGAGTTAAATCAGCTTCAATAATCTGCAAGTATAAGCTCTAAGAACTCAAGTATAACCTTACTGAAAGAGAAAAGTTCCAAGTGTAAGAATTTTTCTTTTCTCTAATTTTGTATTGTGTCTGTTAATTACAAAAGTTGCTATTTATAAACAAGTCCTAAACCTAGTGGCAAAACTATAAATAATGTATAAGGCTTTAAACCTAAAGAAGAGCCCATAATTAAAATTTAAAGGGAAAAAATTTCAAGAATGAAAAATTGTGCATTTAATAGAAGAGTCAACATGTAGTTACTTAGCCAGTCTGGTGATGGGAATTAAGTACGAAGTCCTGTCCCGCAGCTGAGCTCGAGGATTAAAGGGGTGGCACAACAAATCCTTATGTTCTAACTAACCTACCAAGGCCGAGTACCTCCCTACGAGGCGAATCACCTCTAATGCTATGCCGTATGATCGCCCTTTATTCTATGGTATGTCGAGTTGACGATTACTCTCTATTGCCGAATCAACCGTTTACTCGGCATCTTCCTTGTTGAGAAGTCGGGGAAAGAGAGATTGAACTGACTCGGCCATCCCTGCCGAATAAACCCATCTGTCCATTTCTTTTTATCCACATCTCCCAACAACCTTACCAATTTCAGCATGCACATTTTACAGTATCATGTATAGAATCTAGCACCAATTATTTTTTTCTTTGTATATTTATTTTTACCCTTTTTATATCATGTACATTGTTTTTTAGGAAATGCCCTTTTTTGGTTTTTCCCTTTTGGGAAAATTTTACCCTAATTTAAAAGGGTATAAAACCCCTTTTACTTTTTAAATTTAGGAGAACGATTCCCTTTTTATACATTTTAAAAGTCTTTTTTCCCTTGTGGCAAATATGCTTTTTTATTTTGGGCATTACTCTTACCCTTTCCCCTAATTTAAGGTTGGGTGGCGAAAAACCCGTTGGCCAATTCGTGCATCATACGAATTATGCCATGAGTTTCTAAAAATTTCCTTTTATTTACTTCATTTTCTTTGGAGCTTTTCAGGGTTTTTTTTGCTAACTATTTCGTTTTCATTTCCCCCTTTTGTCCCTTTTCCCTCTATTAACCCGTTTCGAGCTTTTTTAAGTTTAAAACCTACCCAGAAAAACGCCCTTGGGTCTATTCTTGGCCCACGGTTTGCATCATTGGAAGGGGGCAGGACCCAAGGGCGGGAGTAGGGCCCCACGATTGGATGTCTGGGGTTTGGGAAGGAGTCCTTGAAGTTTCCAATACTTATTTCAAAACACCAAAAAGGTCGCCCCCTAAATTCCCGATTTCTTAAATTTAGTCGACACTGGTCAAATTTGTACCGTCCCTAGTGGATTTTGGGGCCCCCAAACTTTTGGGCCAATGTGCTCCTTCAACTTCTCGACAAATTGATGGGCCTAAGTGGGGAATTTTTTACCTTTCTACCCTTGGTCATCTGGGAAAATCCCCAGGCTTGGGACACAAATTGTTTAGCTTCGATTTTTAAGTAGTAACGGTTTGATTCCAAATCTTTTTTTTTTTTTTCGCGAAGTGAAAGAAACCCACCTCGATTTTTGAAAAAGGAGCAGGGGTTTCCAAAAAGCTGAACAAATTTCCCTCTTCCCTTTTCTCTCCCCATGGGTACTGATTTATCTCGGATTTCTTAAATTTACTCATAAAAGATAAAGCAATAACTCTTTTTAACTTTCTAAAAACTATGTAAGTGTTGGGGGAACCCATCATGTACCCTTTTCCCGGACATACTCCAAAGGTCGGCCAAAAAAGTAAATTTGCGGCTTTCTTTAAGGACCATTCAAATTTCAATCTGACCCTCATATTTTCCTCCCTTGAATGCTATCCGACCCTCTTTTTTTACACTTGGGCCCATACCCTTTTTTTCTTTTTTAAACCATTTCAAGCCATAAGGTCGGGGATGTAATTTGGTAAGCAAATTTCATCTTCTCCACAAAATCGAAAAAGGGCCCAAACATTGGTGTAACTTCATCCATCAATAATGGGAAAAGGTCTTCTCATTTTTAAAATAAATATAAAAAAAATTTTCCCCCTTTGTTTGGGGTTTGGTTTTTAGGTGGGCTTGCTTATTTTTCATAGCTATAAGTTCTTTAAAGATTTTCAGTGTAGACATTTCTTCTACAACTCATCTTCCAAATCTTGCCCTTTTTGACTTTCTATTAAAGCTTCTGGTCCTTCCCCCTTTAAGACCAGGGCCCCTTTTATTGGACATTAAAAAAGCAATAGCCCTTAGCCTAACACTTGAAGATTTGACTTCTCGAGCCTTATTTTTGGGGGGTATTTTTCCCCCTCTCGACCCCTTTTTATCTCAGTATGAATAGGTCGGCTAGACTTGCTCTCCCCCATCTTCTTTAGCCTACTTCAACATACTTTAAAGATCGAGGTAATTTTTTGAGGTCGGTTGTGGGCCCTTCGGTGCCTCCTACCTTTTTGATATTTTCTTTTTAAGGCTGGGTTTTGTTCAACTCACCCGATAAATTAAACCCCGGTTTGGGCGTTCACTTTTGTCGGTAAGGCCCTTCTAAAAGTCCACTTGGGAATCAAACAATGGAAGGGTCTTGGGGTTCAAAAATCTTCATCTCGCATTAGAGTTTCTAACTCTTAAAAATACTCCTCGAAAATTTGTTTCAGCCCTATCAAAGATGCTAGAAAGCAGGGGAGCATCCCCCTGTTTAAAAGGAATTTGGGCCCAAAAAGGCATTTATTCATCATACGTTTCATAAGCCTCCAAGCCCTAAACTGGCTTCCCCCTTTCATTTATCTTTTTTGGGGTAACCAATTTATCCCCCAAAAGCTTCCCTATTCAAAAAGGGGGACAAACCGAAGCCCCCTTAACCTTTACCATTTCATTCACATTAAATAGTACTCAAATAGCTGTTGACTCGGGGAATCTAATAAAGGAATTCTTTTTGCCCACCCAATTTTACTGAAAGTTGGTAGTTTAAAAGCTTTATTTATAAAGGGTCATCGATTTGGGTGCTTGGGGTTCTTTCCCATATATTTCAAGTATTTGGGTTCCCCTTAAATCAACTACTTTATTGCAGCCCCCTTTTGGCCATACCCCTTTCCCCAACCTTGGCTCTTTTTTTGGTTTTCCCCGGGGTTTTCGGGAAGCACTTCTATCATTGCTCTTTCTCAGCGTTGGTTTTCTAATTTTTCTTGGCTCGATACCCTTTTCAGCTGTCTTTAAATCATTATAAATCTTTTGGGAAACCCACTTTTTGGGTTAGGTGTTCATTCCCTTCTTTTTTTCTCAACCATTACTTTCTGAAGCATTTTTGCCTCTGACCAAACTAGTTAGGTCTTAGAAAAAATCGTGGGGTTTTTGAATTTGTTTTTTAAAAATTTATCAACGCATCTCCTAAAGCTTCTCGAGGGCTATCACCATTTTTTATTGACACTTTTTTGGGAAAGTCTTGTTGGTTTCAAAAATTTTTCCAGATAAAAATTAAACCAAACAAAATTTAAAAACAAAAACACAATACAAAAACCCTAGAAAACAAACTTCCCCGGTTTTTGTAGCTTCCTAAAAAGGGACAAACCAACTAAAAAAAAAAAAAAAAACAGGAAAAATACGCTACTTTTTAAAAAAACGACAAAAAATAGATTTTTAAAGACAAAGCAATTTTGAAAAAACCCCTTACGTTGTCCCCCAAAAAGCTTAAATACTAAGATGATATGGCAGGGGTTTTGGGGAAACAAGAAGGGAGGTAAACGAGGTTCAAGTGGGTTTTGAAGAATAGGGGGGTAAAATGGGGGTTTTGATAGAAAAATGTGCAGGGACATTACAAAACCAAGCCCAAAAACCACAATTGGGGGTTTGAGCTAAAAAATTAGGATTGGTTTAAAAACTCACGAATACTAAATATAAACTCGGGTTTTAAATTTAAGGGGTTTGATAAAACTCACTTAACTGGTTTAAATGAGGGTTCACTAACAATTTTTAAAAGGGGTCAAGATTGATAAGAACACAAAAAAAATTTTAAAAAGATTTACTCAGCAACTCATAATAGGAATAAACCCCCTTGGACTGATTACACGTACCCCGAGCTAAAAGCCCCCCCCCGGGGCCCCCTCCTCGAAGGATCCTATTTTCTAGGCCTTTAACCAAGATGAGGATTCCTATCCAGCTAGTCCCCTGCTGATTTGGGACTATCAGGTCCTTACTTATTTTAAAGTTTTTTCCCTATTAGAACGATGCTTCAACTAAAAAGATACCCCAAAAAATGGGGGTAAAGGGGGGGGGAAGCCCCAACCCCAGGCTTTTTGCCCCCGGGAAAAAAAAATTAAAAAAAAAAATTTTTTAACTTCTCTTCAAGAGTAGTAATTGGTTCCGACCAAAATCCAAATCAGATTGGCCCCTGACTGTTTAGCTTTTTCCTGTTTCACCCATTAAAACACGGGTCTCCCAGACAAAACTTTCTAGAAAAATTCTTTCTTTTCTGTATAAATATTTTTTGTCTCTTTTCCCCCTTTTAGTATGTTTCATGAAACCTCATTGTAAAATCCCCTTTTTTTCTTTTAATAAAGAAAAGAAACCCCTAGTAAAAGGGGTATGAAACCCCCCCATTTTTTGTCCAAAAATAAAAACCCTAATAAATTTTTGAATTATTCTCATTGGGGAAACCCTTTAGGTTTTTTTATCATCATTTAACTCTTTTTCTTTCCCTTTTTGTAAGGATAATGGAAAAGGACCTCCAGTTCGGGATGGTGTATCATACCCGGGCGGATTGTGGGCCCGGAGAAAGGGTCAAATGGTGTGAATATCTTTTTTTTTTAATACCGGGACTTTGTCCCTTTTTTCCTATTTGTTTTTTGTTTGCTTCTTTGTGGTACTTTCTATGTTTTTTAAACCCTAGAGGCGCAAGCTTCCGGGTTTATAAAGAGCCAGTTCGGAGGGAAGTATGGAAGTTTTTTTAAATTTTTGGGTTAACTTTACTTTTAAGTGGCTTTTGTGTCCTTCCAAACTACTATGTGTGTTCTTGCCATAAAAATTTGTGGTTTCATTGTTACTCTTTTTTTAAACTCTGTTTTTTTATAAAACCCATAGCAGTTTGTTTCTTTTTGTTTGCATGCCCATTAGGCACAAAAGTTACTAGTAAAATTGGGTCAATTTTTTGGGGAAGTTTATATAGGTCAGATTTAAAGTGCTCGGGGTTTTGTTAGAAAAACCTGCAAAGGGTGTTTAAACCCAGTCATATTCAAAAAGGGAAAAAGCAACACTTAGGGTCCGTAAGGGACAAACTTGACTTTCAAAAAACCTTTTTAAGAGTCTAGTCACAGTGATGCAAGTTAATAAGAAAAACTGCCTGGGTTTTGCCATCGTAAAATTCGACCCGAAAATTTTTTAAGAAAAGGGTTTATGGCTAAGCTAGTCGACCCCACACCCGCCTGACCCCCTAAATTTTGAAGGGGGACTAGATGAAGATTAAAGTTATAGGGATTAAGGAAGTAAAAAAGGGTTGGATGTTGGAGATTTAAAAGGGGGGAAACGAGGAAACTAACTATTACCAAGTATAAGAACAAGGATGCCGGGGCTCCTCGGAGCTTAAATAATGTAAAGGTTTTTAAATCCCACCTTAAATGGAAGTTAAGATGAGAGGGAGTACTTGCAGTGCAGAGAGAAGGTTGAGAGGTTTTTGGGGAAATGTTGAGATATACAATGCTATAAAAGGTAGAGTTTGTGGGTATGCTATGTGGGGGGAAGAAATCTGAATGCAGCCAGAGCACGAAATGGTAGAGGGGGGGTTTTAAAAATTAAGTTGAGATAAAAAAGGTTTGTTAAGAGGAAGTTTTGTCCCCCAAAACATCCCTTGAAAAAATATGTTTGCAAAGTTTTAGGAGCTCCCAAAAGGGAAGCTAATCCTTTGAGGGGACTATGAAGAGGTTCCAGATGCTTATGACCCCAACCCCAAGTCAAACCCCCAAAGTGATGGTCCCCAAGGTCTTCACGTGGAGAAGCACTAAAACAAACGAACCCAAAAAAGGAAACAAAAAAAAAAACTAGCAAAACTCAAGTGGGTTTACTAAAGGGATATGACTCCCCACTGGATATTACCGGCTGACAATTCTGGTTAAAACCCACACTGGTTTGAATTTGAAGGGTCATTTGGGTACACTTTTTTCTAAAGGGGAATTTAGTTTAAGATTTTAAGAGATAACAAGAACATTTAAGGGTTTTGCTAAAAATAAATCCCTTTTTATTAGAAGTGGTTGATGTCCATGTAAAAGGGGAAAGTGGGGTTTATATCCCCATTTACGGGTTGCTTTCCTTGTATGAAAAGAAAAAAAGGCTTTTCTATAAAGGTTACAAAAGGGACATATTTAAAAGGGGTTTAAAAGAAAAAAAAGAATATACAAAAAGGGAAAAGAATGAAATCATTATGGGAAATTTGGGTTTTTAGAAGACACATATTGCTTGGTAGCTGACATCGGGGATTTTGATATGCAATTTAAAAAGCGGGAATGTGTTAAAATCGGGGGTCGCCCAAAATCTAGATTAGGTCAGGAGTTTAATCTAGATTAGGTCGGGGAGCTAATAGCCAAAAAAAAAAAAAAAAAGGTCAACTATCTTAAAGTCAGTTTGCTATTTGGTCAAGTGATACCCAAAACTCAAATTTGTTTTAAGCTTCTTCAGTTTTGGGGTCTTTGCTGTTGGGCAGGAGCATTTTGGGAAATTTACGTGAAGATCAAAAGAGATAAGTAAGAAGAGGTGGATCAAGATGGAGTCCCCAACTTGGCTTTGGTTTAAAGCAAGTTTTTTCCGTATAACCCTTTGAAGCCCTTTAGCTCGGCTTTTTGGGTTGGGTCCAAGGAGTTGATTCTATAAATTTGCTTGGGGCCTTAAAGTTTTGGGCCTAAAATTTGAAGCGGGTTTTGCTGTTTTTTTTAAGGCTTTTGAGGGTCTTCTTCCCCCCCCCCCCCAATTGGTTGTTGTGGAATCAGATCGATACAAAAAAGGGTTTTGAGGAGCCCTCATAGTCATCAAGCAACTAAAATTAGTAGGCTTTTTTTTTGGTTGATTTTCTTCAAGACCTTAAAAGGGGCCGTCAGCTCAAGGAGTTAGTTTGCTTTGTTTTAATTGGGAAAATGCTCTAAAATTGAGGTAAAATCCATATAATTTTCCTATTTGGAAAGAAAAAAAATTTGACGCCCTCGGTAACTAATCTTTTGTTGTCTCAAATTGAATTTGGTGCCCTTTCTTAGTTACGGGACGGGTGCAATTCTTTTTAATTTTTGAGCACGGTTAACTCCATATTGACTTTCTTCAGTAGTGCTGGGGTCCAACATACCTAGGGGAATGGTAGGGTTGAAACCATGGTTACCTGGGTTGGGATCTTCCCAATGGTGCTTTGGACAGTTCGGTTTTATTTAAAAACTACGACGGTTAAAGGGAAGATTCCAACCCTTTATTCTTCCCCATAATGCTCAATAGATTCCCCAGTGTCCCATTCACTACTTTAGTTAGCCATTAGCTTGAGGGTGGCTACTAGAAACTTTTTATAAATTAAGTTCAAGTCTTTTCCAAAGAGTCATCCAAAATAGCTTAAAATTTTTTTGTCCCGATTCCCAAGACAATTTGTCTTCGGTACCCCTTGTAGTTGAATAACCCCCTTACAAAAAACAAAACAGTAATTTATAAAATATTGTTAGTCTTTTGGTACAAATAAAGTGCATCATCTTGTGAAACTGGCCACTACAACAAAGGGTACATGTGGTGGGTTTGGGAGCGCATGTATCTCTATGGGGTTCTCTCTTTCCCCCTTTGCTTTTTTTTCTACCTCACAACATCCCACTACCTTTGGATATCCCTTTGCGAAATAAGCTAGTAAAAAATTTTTTCAACAAATTTTTGGGTGTCTTAGTCCCTTGAAAAACTAGTAATCCCTTTTCTGTGAGCCTTTCCCGATCAATAGCTCCGGTTTGAGCAGTTAGAATACATAGCCCGTCGTCCATGAAAGATAGCCCTCCTTATGATAATATTTTCCTTTAAAAACTATCCCTTCTTGGAAAATTTTTAAAAAATGGGGGGTAAAGTGAGGTTCGATGTATATTGGTCAATGATAAGTGAGAATTTCCCAAAAATTTTCTCTATAAATTTTTGTCATGACAGAGCATTTGCAATCCCCATTTGTGCTTCCCTTTTATGTCAATTACATATGAGAAAAAAATTCCATAAACTTAAACCACTTGCCCCTTTCCTCTTTTTTTAAACTTAAATTTTGGGGCTCCTAAGGGTTTTCTTCAAAGATTTATAGCAAGTAAATAACAAAAACCCCCCCCCCCCCCCTTGGGAGCAGCAAATAGTGTTGCCAAAAAAAGTGAGGGCTTTGAAGAAGGAGTACCCAAATCCTTCTTTAGTATAATAGTTAAGGTTAAACCCCTAAAATTTCTCTTTTTGGTAGGTTTACGGGGGCGTTGTTTTTGCATAGGATTTTGCATTCCATTCTGATGATCACATTTTAATTCGAAGGGTTATCAAAATTTTAAATAGCAATGGGATAAGTGCTAAGGTTTGGGCCCTTTTTTTTAAACCCCTTTTAAAGCTTATTTAAATCGATCGTTCCAAATTGAATCCTTCACCTTCTTTGTCCCCTCAGTCAATTTAAAACAACTTTTGGGACCGAAATCCTTTAAAAAAATCGCTTATAGAAAGAAGTTTGGGCATGAAAATTTCAAACATTAGTGAAAATTTTCGTGTCGGCCATTCCAAAAAAAAACTTGGTTTTTTTCCAAACTACTTGAATTTCCCTTTCCCCTTTTTTTCTACAAACCCTTTGGAAAAACCCCTTCACTCTAGCAGAAACCCTACCCCTTCCTCACATTACCATACAATTTCTTTGTTTAAAATGTTTAAAACGTTTGAAGATGTTGAACTGGTTTTCCCCAGTTTGGGCAAATTTTTACCAAAAATTCTTTAAAATACACGCCCATACCTTTTTATTAGGGGTGCATCACTTTATTTTTTAACCCATGATGTGCTCGCACGTTGGGAAGCCCAAATGACATAAAACCCAACCCTTCGGGAGAGTCCCTGCCTAGTTTTAAAGGGAAACTTCCAATCATCTTTGGCTTCATAAATCTAGGGTTTTTAACCACTTCGCAAATTAATCTTCAAAAATTTTCTAGGGGACCCTGATAGCATCTAAAATGTCATTAAAACTTTGGGTTTAAGTATCTATTTCTTAAGTTTAATTCGGTTTAAAATTTCTAAATATCAATGAAAATATGCCCTGAACCCCTTTTTTTTAAAGAGGGAGACAATTTCAATACAAAAGGGGTTATGCTCTCCCTTTACATATTTCCCTCCTAATGAGGGGTCGTCTACCTATTTCTTCAAATCGATAGCCCACTAAAGGGGGTTTATTCTGCATGCAAGTTCATTCAATAGGGTGGCGCGGGGTTTTAGGAGCAAAAACAGTATCAATGCCTTGGACTGGATGTAGTCCTTGGCAGTTTTTCTAAGAAAGGTTGGAAAACTCATTTTGAAGGGTTTAGATCCCCTTTTTTGGGAAAATTTCTAGTTCCCCCATTTCCAAAAAATCTCCTTTAACCAACCGGGAAATGGGTTCATTAAGGGCCCCCCAGGAATCAAAAAATTTCTTCGGGCTCTTCACTAAAGGGCCCTTTTTTTACTAGCTTGAGTATGCCCGGTTTTGAGTTTCATTTACTTGGGGGTGGGGGGCACGGTTACAAGGGAATCTTCGTTCCCTCCTCAACAAAGGAAAGGGGTTCTTATACCTTAAAGAGTAACACTCAGTCAAACAACCAAAGGGCGTCCAAACCCAAATGTTTAAAACTCTTATGGGGAAAAACATTGGGAAACTACTTTGCCCCGTTTACATTTCCCACACTAAATTTGGCCCAACCCCCTTTTTCAATTTTTGTAAAGCCTTTGGCATGAGCCCTTTGGGTTGTAAGGTCGAGGGCTTTGAGATTAACAGACCAACCTTTGTACAAAGGATTTTGCAAGAATTGCTACAACTTCCCCCCTCCATAAAGGTTATGCCAATTTTGCCCTTTTACAATTTCACTTAGATGGAAAGATTCTCCCTCTAGTTTTTCCTTAAAACTCGGAAAAAGGGACTCAGTACTTGGGCCCTTTGGGCTATGGTCATTACCTCTCTTTGGTTTGCATAGACACAGGCTCCTCTTATCTTTGGCCCCTTTGAGGGTTTTTAAATCCTCTTCTTTCTTGAGCTTTCTTTCCCCATGTATTTCCCATCTCCTCGGAAGCACCCTGAAATGTGATTTAGAAAACTCAAAAAACCAAAAGTTTGAAGTTAAGCATTTAAAGCACTTTACATTGTTAGGGCTTTTATCCCCGGGGGTTTGACCTTTATCGTGTGGCCTCAAAGTCCGTTAATTTTCCGAAATTTGGGCCCAATTGATTTGGGTTGGCCTTGTGGCTTGCCCCGCAATATCAAGTCGAGACTCCTTTTAGGCTTGGGAAGGCTTTCCCCAACTTTGGGTTGAATAAGTTAGCACGGTATTAGGCTTATGAAACTATCGACCCAAGTCGGCTCGAAAAAATTTCTCCTCACTTTTTAACCCTCACGTGATCTTGAAATTTCCCCTTTTTAAAGGGATAAAAAACCCCCATATTTCTACCATATTATGAATTTTTAAAACTTGAGCCTAGAAAAAGAATCTCAATTTCTATTCGAGCCTCTGTGATAGGAATCAACCCCTAGATAGTCACAAGAAGTGAGCTAGAGGACTTTAAGGGGCCCCATGGAAAATATTAGCTCTAAGCCATAGGCGGATGAGGCTCCCATCTTGATCCCACCCCCCTTTTCGACTTTCTCTCAAATCCTCACGTGTGCCCAACATGCCCCCTTGCCCAACAGGAAGTCCTAAAGTAGAAAACCCAAACCCCAAAACCCAGTTGAATCGAGGTACTGACCTAACCTACCGGATTTTACTTTAAGGGGTTGACCTTTTTTTTTTTTTTTGCTAGGGGTTTTTTTGGGTCCCAACCAAACCCCAAACCCCTGATTATATCGCATTTTTACTTCTGTTATGTTGTATCATAACCTAAATGTCCAGCCACCAAGTGATACGTTTCTTCTAAACTTTTTATAGAATGATTCTTTTTTTTCCAAAATTGTATATTTTTTTATCTTTTTTTACCCCTTTTAGTAATCTTATGTAAAACCCAGATAGAATTTCCCCCTTTTTTTTTTTATATATGTAAAGAACCATAATGAACCCGGGGATATTTAAACCCTCCTTTCCTTTTCCCTGGACATTTATCTAGCCCTTTCCCAAAAACAGAGTTATTCATTTTGAGAAAACCCTTTGGTTTTTATTATCTTTAAAATCTTCTTTTTTTCCTTTTTGAAAAGGGTAGTAGGAGGGACCCCTCAGTTTGGACTGGATGTCATATCCCATTTAAATTTCAGGCCCGGTTTGGGTGAGTGGTGAGTCTTTTCATTCGGTAGTGCTCAAGTTTTGCTAGGTTTTTTTTCTGTTTCCTTTTCAATTATTTTGTTGTGGTACTTTTTTGTGTGTAAAAACCCCCAAAAAACGATCAACTTCGTTAGTATCAAAGCACGAATTTTTTTTTTTTTTTTAAAGGGAAATTTTTGTGAAGTTTTTTTTCACCCCCCACTGTTTATAGCTACGTATTCCTTCCGTAGTCCCACAAAAATGTTTAAAGTTTAAAAGCAAGTGTGGTTTTATTGGGTTTTTTTTATTTTTCTCTGTTTTTCATCCGGGAAAAAGAACAAGTTTTTTTTATTTTATTTAAAAAGACTATTGGGGATTAAAAGGGTTTTTGTAAGTTGTTAATTGTTCAGAAGGGGATTAAACTATGTTGATTCGAACGTTCAGGAAGTTATTGGTGGACCAAAGTAGTTTGGGGCTAACCTGGTTGTATTTATAACGGTAATAACACCTCAAGGTCCGTTTATGACAAAATTTTATGAGTTAAAAACCTTATTGAGAGTCTAATTCCCGGGATGCAAAATAAACAGGGCAATAGTCCTAAGGTGTATAGCCACCTAACCTAAAAGAACATGCCCCCAAGAGATGCTATAGCCAAAGGGAACCAAACCCCCAAATGCCCCGTTCAAAACCCTAGCGAGTTAGGGAGTAGTTGGGGCCCAAACTGGGGATGAAGATTGGGTTGAGGAGGGTTGGGGAAGAAGATGGGGGAAAATGTTTTTAAAGGGAAATTTTGGGGGAAAGGAAAAGAGGAAGTAACTATTACTCTTATAAGGGAAGGCCCCCTTTCTTTAATTCTTTAAAAATTCCGCCTTTTAATTCCTTAAAATTCCCCTTTAATCCAAAATTTTAAAAGGGGGTTTTCTATTTAACCCCTATGGTTTTAAATTGGGGGAAAGGGGGTTGGTTTTTTGGAAATTTTTAGGGGAAAGTCAAAAGGAGGGGGGAAAAATTTGGGAATTTCCCTGACTTGGGGGCGGTGAAATTTGCCCCTTTAAAAAAAAAGGTTATTTAAACCCCAAAAATTTATCCAAAGGACCTTTGAGGTTGAAAATTAAAGGTTTTTTAAGGAAAAAACCCATTGAAACTATTTTTCCCCAAAATTCCGAAGTTGAATCTAACCCCGTTTAAAACCCTTTTAACCATTAACAATTCTTTCAACTTTAATAAAAAGTTTTAAATAGTAAAAAAAAATTTTTATTTCGTGATCGGAAAAAGGTTAAAAAAAGGGGAAAATTTTAAAACCCAAAAACTTTATTTACTTAGGGGTATTTGTTCAAGAATACAGGAGGGATAAAAATAAGGGAAAAAAAATAACCAAACGGTTTTATTAAAAAATTGAGCGCTTTTTTTAAACCAAAGGAATAAACCAACAACCAAGGAAGGAACCGGGGAAAAAGAAAAAAACTAGCCCTAAAATTTAAAACCCGTAGGGAATGAAATGCTTACCCTTTGGGCCTACTCGGTGTAAACGGGACATGGGTACCTCCAAAGAGGGGTTTCCCCTATTTCCCAAAGGAAAGGGAAAAAAGAAGTTAAGAAAAATAAAAAAAATTAAGGTTTTCCAAAAAGGGAATAAAACCCTGTTTGGGTAACAAGTTCCCAAATTAAAAAGGAAAAAAAGGGGGGTTTATTCCCTTTTTAATGGGTTTTCCCATAAAATAAAAAATTCCCAAAAGGGGATTTATACTAAGGTTTTTCATTTTTGATTGGTTTACTAAAAGGGTAAAGGAGAAATTTTACTTCAATAATGGAAAAGAAGAACAATTCTATAAAATTTTTTGTTAAGGAAAGGGGTAAGGGGGAAAACCCCCCTTGGGGTTTTTTTGGGTTTTGGGGCTTTGGGTTATAAATTCACTAAGCAGAAAAAAAATTTCCTTTTAAGGGGTTTGGGAAAAGGTTGGTTTCCAATTAACCCTAAGAAAAAAACCCCAAAAAAAAGGTTAAAAAACCCCTTTTTAAAGCCAAAAAGGGCCCTATTTGGTTAGAAAACTCGAACCCAATAGTTTTTGGTTGGTTTTTAAAAATTGGGGAAACCATGTTGGGGCCCAAAGCTTTTTGGGCAACCTAATTTTGGAAAATCAAAGGAAGCCCAATCCCAAGGATAGGGTTCAAACTCGGGTAAGGCGCTTTGAACTAATACATGGGAAAAACCCTTTAAAAGCCCCAGCTGGGGCTTCTTGGATCTATTAAAGGGGGATTCCCTTTTTTACCCAAAACTCGTTAAAAAGGGTTTTGGGATTCATTTTAGGTCAAGAAAATTAAAAACCCTTTAAAAAAAAAGGGAAAAAATATAAGGTTTTTTTCCTTAGAAGGGGGTAAAGATCCGAGTGGTTAAAAAGTAGAGGAGTGTTTCGAGCCGCTTGGGTCGATAGTTTCATAAGCTCTAATACCGTGCAACTTTTCAACCCAAGTTGAGGAAACCCTTTACCCCCAGGAAAGGAGTCTCAGATTTGATGATTGCTGGGCAACCCGAAAGGCCCAAGCCAAATAATTGGGCCCAATCGGGATTAGACTGATTGAGGAAACACGAAAAAGGTAAACTCCGGATAGAAGACTAACAATGTGAAAGTGCTTTAAATGTTTAAGCTTCAAACATTTGGTTTTTGAGTGTCAAAATCGACTTTTCATGGTGCTCGGGAGATGTGGTGATGCATCGGGTTTAAAAATAAAACTCAGAAAGGAGGATGTTAGAAACTCGAAACCAAAGATGAAGGGACCTGTGTCTTGCCCAAAAAAAAGAGAGGTAAGCCATAGTGTAAGGAAGTACTGGTACCCTTTCGAGCTTTAAGGAAGACTAGAGGGATTTTGTTCCATACTAAGTGTTGCAAAAGGTAATTGTGCTAACATTTGGATGGGGGAAGTTGTAGCAATGTCGTTGCACAATCCCTTTTTACAAAGGTTGGGTTTTGTTATTTTCAAAGATCCCCCACCCTTTCAAGTGATTGGGTTCATGAAAGAGTGCTTTTTAAGTAATTTAAAAAAGGGGTTGTACCCTTTTTGTTTGGGAATGTATACAGGGGCAAGTAGTTTTCAATGTTGTTCCCATAAAAGCTTCACATCTATTGTTTGGACGACTTTGGGGTTTGATGAAAGTGTTTCTCATGAGGAATAAGAAAACCTATGCCTTTGTTGGGGGGAACGAAATTGCATTGTAACTCGTGGGCCCCCCCCCAAATAAAAGAAACTCTAACCCGCTATCAAAACTAGTAAAAGAAAGGGCCTTGTGAAGAGTCGAAGAGAGTTTTTATTCGTGAGAAGGTAATGAACCCATGTTCCCGGGTTTGGTTAGGAGATTGTTTTGGGAAATGGGGAACTAGAGAATGTTCCAAAAAAGATCTAAACTTGCTAAATGAGTTTCCACCCGTTCTTTGAATAATGCCTAGAGGACTCACAGTCCAAAGGGATTGGGGGTACTGTTTGCTCTAAACCAGGCGCCCCCTATTTAATGAATTGCATGCAGAATGAAAACCTAGTTGGCTATCGAGTTGAAAAAAATAGGTAGCGAGCTCTTAGGAGAGGTATGGGGGAGGCATAAGCCTTTTTTTGTTTAGCTCTGTCATTCCAAAGAAGGATGGTTATGGTTTTTTGGGATTGAAGCTGAGCAATCAACGAATTGGTTAAGTATAGATACTTGTTTCCAAAAACTTAAGACTTTTTGATGGTATATGGTGCCTAGATTTTTTGAAAATTAATTTGCGAAGTGGTTTGATTTGTATGAAGCCCAAGAGATGAGTGGAAGATTGCCTTTTAAACTGGGATGGACTTACGAAAGGGGGTTTGTCATTTGGTTTCTAACGTGTGAGACACATGAGGTTAAAAATAAGTGATCACCCCCTAATCAAAAGGGATGGGCTGTGTATTTTTATGAATTTTTGGTATATAAAGCCGAAGGATAACCTGTTCAACTCTTCATAAAGTTTTTAACATTTAGAAAATAAGAAATTTTATGGGAAAGTGAGGAAATGTATGTTCTGCTAGAGTGAAGTTTTTCCTAAGGTTTGTAGTATTAGGGGAAGGGAATTCAAAATAGATGAGAAAAAAAATCCAAGCTATTTTGGAAGGTTCGACACTGAAAAAATGTCACTAATGTTTGAAATTTTTTATGCCCTAACTTCTTTCTATAAGCGATTTATTAAGGACTTCGGTAAATAGTTGTTCTTGACTGAGTGGAAAAGAAGGTGAAGGTTCAAGTGGAAAAGTCGAGTTTAAAAAGAGCTTTAAAAAAGGTTTAAAGAAAAGCCCCCTTGCACTTATCCCTTGTACTAGATTTTGATAAGCCCTTCGAATTAAAAAAGTGATGCATCAGAAAGTTTGGAATGCTTTCCTGATGCAAAAACCGACCGTCACCACCACAATGAAACTTTGTGGTCTAACCTTTAAATATTATTGTTCGAGAAGGGTTGTACTCCTTCTTTTGAGCCCTCACTATTTGGCAAAACTATTGCTGCTACGGATTTTTGTTATTTACTTTTGACTTAAATCTTTGAAGTATTTAGGAGTCAAAATAAGCTTTAAAAGAGGAAAGGCAAGTGGTTAGAGTTTATGGAAGGGTTCTCATATGTAATTGAATAAGAAGGGAAGCAAAATGGATTCTAATGCTCTGTCATGACGAAATTTAGGAAAATTATTGGATTCTCATTATTTTGACCAATATACATGAACCTCACTTTGCCCCATTGTTGAATAGTCCCAAAGAAGGGATAGTTGTTGGGGGTTTATCATAAGGGACTTTTTCGGGACGACGGGTAGTATTCTAAATGTCTACGCGTGAGTTGATCAAAAAGGCTACAGCAAAGGTTTACTAGTCTTTCAAGGGACAAAGCCCCAATTTGTAAAGGAAAATTTTATTTGCTTAGTTTCGCTAAGGTTTATCCAAAAGGTAGTAGGTTTTTGTGAGGTAGAAAAGAAAGCTAAGGGGAAGAGGAAAACCCCCTAGGGGTACATGTGTACCAACACCAGCTGTACCCTTTGTTGTGTGGACGCTTCATAAAATGATGCACTTTTTTTTGTCCCATAGACTAACAATTTTTATATTTTATGATTTTTTTTTTGAAGAGGTTATTCAACTACATAGGGTCCCGAAGATATTGTCTTAGTCGGGAAAAAAATTTTTTAAAGCTATTTTTGGATGACTTTTTGGAAAGACTTGGAACAAAACTTATTTTAACCCTTTGTACCCACCCTCAAGCTAATGGCTAGATTAAAGTAGTGAATGGACCATAGGCAATCTATTGAGCTATTATAGGGAAGAAAAAGAGGGATTGGAATTGTGCCTACGGTCGTAGGTTTGCATACAACCGAACTGTCATAGCACATTGGGGAAGATCCCTTTGAGGTAATCCATGGTTTAACCCTACCATTCCCCTGGGTTGTTGGTCCCCCAGCAGCTACTAAAGAAAGTAATATGGGTTAACCGTGCTAAAGAATTATGAATTGCACCAGTTTTTTGTAATAAGAAGATCCCCAAATTCAATTAGAGACAAAAAAGAGTTGTGCGAGGTCGTCAATTATTCTTTCCAAATAGGAGACTTGTTGGATTTACCCCAATTTGAGAGCGATTTCCGTACTTAAAAACAAAACAAACTATCTCCTTGAGTGACGGCCCATTCAAGGTCTTGAAGAAAACAACCACATCCCATAGATTGAGTTGCTTGATGATATGATGTTCCCCTACCTTTAATGATCTGTCTGATTTTTCCCTCAACCAATAGGAAGACCCTGCAAATGCCTTAAAGAACGAGCAGAAACAGCTTCAGTTTGGGACAATCTTTTTTGCCCCAAGCAGATGATAGAAATCAATCCCTTTGGGCCAAGCCCAAGAAGGAGCTAAAGGACTTCAAGGGGTTTTACGGAAAATACTTGCTTTAAGATAGCCAAGTTGGGGGCTCCTTTTGATCCATCCCCTTGCTTACTTTCTCTTTTGATCTTCAGTATGTCCAAAATGCTCCTGCCCCCCAGCAAAGCCTAATTAGAAGAAAAAGCTTAGAATAGTGAGTTGAGCTATCATTGACCTACTGCTCTGATTCAAGATAGTTGACCTTTTTTTTTTTTGTTAGGTGATTACTCTGCCCAAATCTGTTAGCCCCTGCCCTAACTAGTTTTTGGTGGGCCCCCCTGTTTGTAACACATTCCTGTTTTCCCTATGTTATCAATCCCGAGTTAGTCCAAAGCATTATGTGTTTTCTAAACACAATGTTTATAATGATTCATTTTTTCCATATTGTTATTCTTTGTTTCTTTTCCCCTTTTTGTATTTCTTATGAAAACCTTTTATAGAATCCCTTTTTGTCTTTTCATAATGAAAAAGCAACCCTGTAAAGGGGTTTTAAAAACCCCCCTTTTCCCTTGTACATGGAACATCCAGCTTTAATAAAAAAGGATTATTTGAGAAACCTTAGTGTTTTTGTTATCCTTAATCTTTCTTTTCCCTTTAGCAAGAATGTAGAAAGGCCCTTCAGTTTAAAAACCAGTGTGTTTATCGATGATTGTCAGCCGAGTAATACCCAGTGGTAGCATTCCCTTCAGTGCTACTTGAGTTTTTTTAGTTTTTTTTTGTTTCCTTTCGATTGTTGTTGTAGTGCTTCTCCCCGGTATGACTTGGGGACTCTACTTTGGTTCTTTGACGTTGGCTTGGGGCTAAGCATTGGAACTCTCTTTCATATCATCAAGGTTTGCTTCCCTTTGGGGGAGCTCCTATAACTTTGCAAAAATATTTTGAAGTATGTTTTGGGGCAAAACTTCCTCTTAACAACCCTTTTATCTTCTTAAGTTTAAACCTTGTCTACCTTTTTTGCTTGGCTGCTTCAGATTCTTCACCACATAGCATACCCAGAAAAAATTACTTGATAGCATTTGTATATCTACAACTTCAAACACCCTTTTCAACCTTCCTTTTGCACTGCAAATACTCTTTGCATCTTACTTCCATTGAAGGGTGGGATTTAAAAACCCTTTATTATTTAGTCCGAGGAGCTCGGATCTTGTTTTTATTTGGTAATGTTGTTTCCCCGTTTCCTCCTTAAAATCTCCAACATAACTCTTATTACTTCCTTAATCTCCTTTTCTTTAATCTTCATTGTGCTCCTTTAGCTTGAGGGGGTCAGGCTGGGTGATGGGCTCGATAGCTTTGCCATAACCCTTCTTTAAATATTTTGGGTGATTTTACGATGGCTCCCCAGGTAGTTGCTTATTAAATGATCACTGTGACTAGACTTTTAATAAGGTTTGTAAAAATTGTCAAGTTTGTCGTTAACGGACCCTAGAGTGTTGTTCCTTATGCTATACTGGGTTAAGCCCATAGTAGGTTACTAACAATCCCCTGGCATTAAGTCTGAATAGTAAATACTTCCCAAACAGTTGACAATTCACTAGTAACTTTAGTCCCTATGGTATGCAAAAAAATAGAACAACTTGCTATGTTTAAAGAGAACAGATTTAAAAATAGAGAACAATGAAACCAACTTTTTGGATGAACACACTATAGTAGTTATGGAAGGAGCAAAAACAGCCCCTAACGTAAAGGGGAAAAACCCAAAAATTTAATGAAATTCCATATTCCCCTTAAACTGTGCTTGATACAGTGGAAGTATGGCCCCTAGGGTTAAAAATAGAGAAGTAACAAAGAGCAAAAAAAAAACAAATAGGAAAAAAACTACAAAGTCCCGGTAGTTTCCCCAAAAAGTATGACACACCATTTTACCTTTTTTCGGCCTAAATCCCCTGGATTGATACACAGTTGATGGAGGGTCCTTGCCTTATCCTTACTAAAAGGAATAGATAAAAAGTTGAAATGTGATGAAAACACTGGGTTTCTCAATGGAATAAATTTTATTGATTAGGTTTTTATTGGTACAAGAAAATGGGGGTTTACATACCCCTTACTAGGGTTACTTTTCTGTATGAAAAGTAAAAGGGTTTCTACAAAGAGGTTCATGAAAACTAAAAGGGGGAAAAGAGCAAAAAATTTTAGTAAGAAAAGAAAGAATTATTCTAGAAAGTTATGTCTGGGAGAAAGTGATATAAATGGGTGAAAAGGAATGCTAGCGTCAGGGGCCAAATTGTTTTTATTAGGTCGGGACCAATTACTACTCTGAAGAGAAATTTGTTTGTCCGGGGGTCAAATGCCTGGGGTGGATTGGGACCTCACCTCGACTATTATTGGGCTATCTTTTGGTTAAAAGCATCGTTATGAATAGGGACAGACTTGAATAAGTAAGGACCGTAGTCAAGTCAGCAGGAGATGCTCGGTAGGAAACCCTTTTTCTTGGTTTGGCCGAGATGGACCCTTTCGATGACCCCTTGGAGTCTTCTAGCTGGTACGTGTAACAGTCCAAGGGGTTGTTTTCCTATCTGAGTGCTAGTAACTTTTTAAATCTTTTTGTGTCTTTAATCTTGACCCTAAGTTGTAGTGAACCCCCCTTTAAGCCAGTTAGTGGTTGTATCTAACCCTTATTTAAATCCGAGTGATATTTATATTCGTGAGTTATTTTCCAATCCTATTTTGAGCTCAAAAACCCTAATTGTGTTTGTGTCTTGGTTCGTAATGTCCTGCCATTTTACATCAAAACCCCATTTTACTCCCTATTTTCATACCCCCTTGAACCCGTTTACCTCTTCTTGTTTAAAGCCCTGCCATTCTTTTGTATCAGAGCTTTGGGGGAGACAAGCGTAAGTGTTTTCAAAGTTGCTTTGTCATTTAAACATCTATTAGTTGTCGTTTATAAGTAGCGTTTGTTCATGTTTTTTTTTTTTTTTATAGTTGTTTTTGTCAGTTGTAGGAGCTACAAAAGCCGGGTAAGTAGTCGTTTCTAGGTTATTGGTTGTGTTTTTGTTGAAAAATTATGTTTGTTCAATTTCATCTGGAATTTTGAACGAACAAGAAGTTTCAAATAGTGTCAATAACAATGGTGTACCCCTCGTAGAAGCTTGAGGAGAGGGTTTGATAACTTGAATATCAAAATTCAAAATCTCATGTTTTTATCTAAGACCTAATTGTTTGGCGAGGTAAGATGAAAGATGTATTTTTGAGAAGAAAGAAGGGAATGAACACCTACCAGTAAAAAGTGGTTCCAATGAGTTCAAATTTGAAAAAGAAAAAGGAGAAGAGCTATCGAGCCAAGAAGAGGGAAAAAACCAACGCTGAGAAGAGGCAATGATAAAAGTGCTGACGCCGAAAACCCCGGGAAAAAAAACCAAAAAGAGACCCAAAGGGTTTGGGGGAAGGGTTGGAAAAATGGAGTGAAATAGAAGTAGTTGATAGAGGTGAAAAACTAGTTGAAATATATGCATGAACCTAAGCACATAGTCGATGTTGATAATATAAAGCTTAAGCTCCCCAATTTTCAGTGGGTTGTGACAAGAAGAATTCCCTTTATTAGATTCCTGAGTCGAAAAACTATTTGAGTACTATGAATGTGATGATGGATAAAGGTTAAGGTGGCTTCGTTATCCCTTTTTGAATATGTAAGTCTTTGTTTGGATAAATTTGGGTTCCAAGGAGTACTGAGGAGGAAGCCAGTGACTTGGAGGCTTTGAAAGTATGTGAAATTTGTGCTTTTGCCAAACTTACTTTTGGGAGTGCTCATGTTTTTAGCATCTTAGATGGGGGTGGTAAAAAATTGTCGAGGAGTACTTGTAAGGTTAGAAAACCCATGCGAGATGAGGTTGTTGAACCCCAAGACCTTTCCCTTGTTAGATTCTAAGTGGGGCTTTGAGATGACATTACCCACATAGTGAAATCCAACCCTTCAAATTTATCGGGGTGAGTTGATCAAACCCAGCCTTTAAGAGTAAAAAATAAAAGAGGAGGAGGCACCAGAGGCCCATAACCCATCAATAAAAATTGCCTCGTCTTGAGAATATGTTGAGAGTAGGGAAAGGGAAAATGGGAGAGGCAAGTTAGCGACTATTCATAAAAGAGTAAAGAGGCGAGAGGGGAAAGTACCCAACACTAAGGCTCGAGAAGTCAAGCTTTTAAGTGTTAGGCTAAGGGCATATTGCTTTTCAATGTCCGAAAAAAAGGGGTTTTCTTTTTGGTCTTAAAAGGGTAAAGGGCCCCAGAAGTAAGTAGAAAGTAAAAAGTGACAAGATTTTGGGGAAAGATGATTTTGTGAAGAATTTTGTCTACCTGAAAATTTGGAACTTATAGCATGAAAATAAGAAACCCCGACCAAAAACAGACCCTGAAAAAGGGAAAAATTTATTTCATATTTGTGTTTAGTAAAGGGAAAAGACCTGTTCCCTAGTTATTGATGGAAAAGTACACCAATGTTGTCTTTGTGAGTTAGTGGAGAAGTGAAATTGTTCCCTATTTTAAACCCTGCCTTATGGCTTGAAGTGGGGTTTTAAGACAAGGGTATGGTTAAGGTATAAAAGAGTCGGATAGCATTCAAGGGGGGAAAAAAAAGAGGGTAGATTGACTTTGATAGGTCCTTTGAATGCCGCAAATTTACTTCTTTGGCCGACCTTTGGGGGTATGATCGGAAAATGATACTGATGGCTTCCCCAACACTTTCATAGTTTAGAAAAATTAAAAAAAATTATTGCTTGATCTCTATTGAGTATTGAAGAAATCCGAGATATCATACCCCTGGTGAAAAGAAAAGGGAAGGAAGTTTGTTCAGCTTTTTTGACCCATGTCATTGTCTAAAGTCGAGGAGGGCCCTTTCTTTAGCTTCGCGACAATGATGGGAATCGCTGTTACTATTTTAAAAGTCGAAGCTAACCCTTTTGTGTCAAACCCTGGTGATTGCTAGTGACCAAGAGGTAAAAAGGTAAACATTCGACATTGGGCCCTTTTAATTTGTCGGAAGTGAGGGCACTTTCCAAGAGTTGGGGGAGGCCCAAGATCCATAGGTACGGTACAAAAGACCGGTCGACTAATTAAAGAACTCGGTAATTTTATGGGTGACCTTTTGGGTTTTGAAAAGTTGCGAAATTTAAAGGCCCTTCCCCAAACCCTAGACATCCAATCGTTGACCCTCTCAGCTTGGACCCTGCCCCTTCCCAAAATGATGCAACCCCCCCCGTGACCAAGAATAGACAGGTCGGTTGCTGGATGGGTTTAAGCTTATAGAAAGCTCGAAACGGGTTAATGGGAAAAGGTACAAAAGGGGTAATGATGAAAAAAATAGTTAGCAAAAACCCAAAAAAGCCCCAAAGGATATGATGATTAAAAGGAATTTTTGAGAACTATGCTAATTGATTGATGCCGAATTGGCCCAAAACGAGGTTTTTTCGCCAAAACCTTTACTTGGGGGAAAGGAAGGTAATGCCAAAAGTAAAAAGCAGTTTTGCACAAAGGGGAAAGTACTTAAGTGTATTAAAGGGAATTGTTCTCCTAAAGTTTAAGATAAGGGTTTTTAAACTTTAAGTTTGGGGAATTTCCCCAAAAAGGGAAAAAAAAAAAAGGACATTTCTAAAAAAGCAATGTACATGAATAAAAGGGTAAAAAAATATACAAAGAAAACAATAATTGGTGCTTAGATTCTATAAGAACTGTACATGTGGCGTGTTTTGGTAAGGTTGTTAGGGTTTTGGATAAAAAATAGGCGTGGGTTTTTTCGGCAGGGATGGCGAGTCAGTTCAATTTTCTCTTTCTCGATTTTAAAAGGAAGATGCCCCAGTAATCGGGTTGATTCGGAAATAGAGGTAACGTCAACTGCATACCATAGAATAAGGGGATCATAGGCATAGCATTAGAGGTGATTCGGCCTCGGTTGGGAGGACTGGGCCCTTTGGTAGGGGTTAGTTAGAAAAAGGGTTTTTGTTGTCCCACCCCCCTTTAAATCTCGAGCTCAGTGCGGGAAGGGACTTCGTGCTTAATTCCCATCACCAGAGGGCTAAGAAAACTACATGTTGGACTTTTTATTAAATGCACAATTTTTCATTCTTGTAAACTTTTTCCCTTTATTTTAATTATGGGCCTTTCTTTGGGGTTTTAAAGCCTTATACTTATTTTTAGTTTTCCCACTGGGGTTTTGGGATTGTTATAAATAGCAACATTTTAATAACAGACAAAAAATACTTATTAGAGAAAAGAAATTCTTCCCTTTGGGAAAACTTTTCTCTTTGAGAAGGTTTATTGGGATTTTAGAGCTTATACTTGCTTAGATTTTTGATGTGAGTAACTTTTAATCTTTTTGTGTTTTTAAATATTGACCTTAGATTGGGGTAAACCCCTATTTGACCCAGTTAGTGTTGCATTTAAACCTTATTAAATTTAAGTGCATTTAGTATTCAGAGTTGTATAAACCCCTATTTTGAGCTAAAAACCGCTGATTTTATTTGGTTTTGGTGTTGATATCCCTATACATTGTATCGAAACCCCTGTTTTATTCCCTGTTCTTCATACCCCTTGAACCCCCCATTGCCCATTTTTGGTTCGAGACTCACTGCCCTGTCACATTGTTTGTGCATCCCCCGTTTAAGAAACCCCAGGTACAAACTATCTCAAATCGAGGATTTTATAATGGTAAATGTGTTTTTCATACAGGACCTTGGGGGTTTTGTATTCATAAGTTTGAGTGTTGCACTATTAGGTCAATTATTCAAAATTCAAATTTTGTAGCATGATATTTCGTTGATCATTATGTGTGACAACTGGTTTGGGTCATGGTTAATTGGACTTGCTACTTTTTCACGTCTAAGGGATATATTAATTTGTTTTGGTGGTAACATAGCGCTATCCCGAAGCGATCGCTTACATTTTAAGCTTTTATAACGTCGAAGATCGACCCTAGGTCTCTCTTATAAAAAGGGGATTGAGGTACAAGTTTATATTCTTTCTTAATCTCCTCTAAGCAATCGTTGACTCCCTGTAATTAGTTCTACTTTTAAAGCTTGGTTTTTTTAAAATTGAAAATTTATCAAAAATGGTGATTTGGAAAGGTTTAAGATAAAAAGTTTTTTGTTCCTTACCCCAATTCTATAAAGAGCAAAATCAATGCATTGGTAAAGGGGGGTTATCCTCATTGATAGAAAAATAATGATAAAAATGGAGGATAGGTAGAGGGGGTTAAAGGAAGATTGCCTTGTAAAAGCATAGGAAAATGTAGATTGTCTGCCCCTAAAGAGAATACCTTAGTGAGATGACGGTTTTGAAAGGGGAAGAAAGGGTTGTTTTGAATTTGCCCCGGGTTCGAACGTAGGCTTCCCTCCTACGTCAAGAAATTTAAAAATTACCTAGTGGAGGTGGCCTTTTGTTCAATGTTTTTTAAAGGGTGATATATTTGGGGGTTTTATGCATTCGTCCTAAGAGCAACAACTAAGTTGCTTGATCTTACAATGAGTTCTATTTTTTATGGAATATTCAAAAATGGGGATTGATATCTGTAATCAGATTTTCATGAAGGTTTTTAGATACCCTCATGTCTATTTGGGACAATTTGTTTCAAAAATATGAGGATTCTTTTACCTTTTAGGTTTTTTCATACTTTTTTGAGGTAAGACCTAATGACACCTTTTAATACTTTTTTTCTTATGGAGGCACTTTATGGGGTGGATTTAGTCTCTTCCATTTGGTATTTGGGTTTTAGGGGCTTGGAGCCTTTTTCCACATTAGAAAAAAAAAGTTCATGTTTATCCCTTGATGAGAGCCGAGGGCTGAAATGAAATGGAAATTTTTGGGTTTTGGGTAGGAAAGAAAGGGTTTTAAGGGGGCAAGATGCCCTTTTGGCTGACCCATCCTTTAATGGGTTTTGATGTCAAGATAAGAATCCCGTATACATAGAGGCATTAGGGACTAATTTTTTTGGGTGAGTTGATTCTCTCTAATAATGAGGAGGAAGTCAAGGAGAAAGGGGGGGGTTAAAAGATACTTTCCCCTTGACTTTTTGTTAAGGTGGGATGGGGTTTGCGTAGTATTTTTGCAATCAAAAGTAACTTCTCAAACCCTAGGACGTTTGGGTATGATTTTCTTTTTTAAGTTGTTCGGGTTCCTTTCCTTATGCTTTAAACATATTTTTTTTTTGTAGGTCCTGACTTCCAACCCCCCAACCCATAAACTTTAGGTGAATAGTACCCAAGGTTGGTGTCTTAGGAAAAAGTAGGCTACTCAAAGGGCCCAAAAAAAGGCTAAAAAAAAAGGTGCTAAAAGGATCAAAGGGCATCGATTTTGAGAAAAAAAGGGGCACTGAGGTGATTGCAAAAGGGGAAATGTAAAAGGTTCCTAAGGAGTGAAAAAAGCCCCCTTTAGTGCAATAATAAAGGGGAGGTTTTTGAAGGTAGTCCTTAGGAAGTGAAGGGGATCATAAAAAATTTGGTTTGGCTATTACCATTCAACCCCAAACCCTTTGAAAAACCTTCAAGTGTTAGTCTTTGGGAGGGGTAAAGGGGTGGTTTAGGGGGGTCTAGGTCCTTAGTAGGAAGCTGTGTGATAACCACCCTTCTTGGGCCCTCAATGAAAAATTTTGGGTAGAGGGTAAATTAGGTTCAAAACCCAAAGGGGGAGGAGTTGGCCCCCCCCTAAAGAGTTTGAACCTCAACTATTCCTTTCGTGTTTAGAGTTTAGGCCATGTCTATTGATCTAGGGTCTATATATACTAGGGCTGAGCCTTGGTAATGGAAGGACTAACAAAGGAGTTGATTTGGGGCACTTACATGAGGATAGCTTTTTCCCCGGATGAGTTTTAGCAATGATGATGAAAAAAGCAAATAGAGCTTTGCATGTACGTAAGACTCACCAGGGGAGGTGTCAAGTCCCCCATGGGAAATTGGTTCTATGTTCCTTTTATGATGTTTACAACTTCTTTATTTTTGTAGGGGTTTAATTCGATTTTGATTTTATTTTGTTTTCCTTAATTTTAAAACATATTAAGCCTAGCCGTTGTTTAAAAAAATTTTTTTAAAAATAACTTGAAGTTGTCAAATAGTTAACTGTAAAAAAAAAAAAAAATTAATTAGGGGTTTTTTTGGGTGAAAGAAACCCTAAAACAGGTATCGACCTACAAATTTTCTAAAAGAAATATTTTTAGAAAACTTTAGCCAAAAACTAGTTCGTAGGTAACTTAGTAAGACACTTTTTCCCCAATGTAAGAATTTTAAGAAAATCATTTTTAAAGCCTTTTTTTTTTATAATTTTTCTAAAAAAATGGGGGAAAAGCATAAAAATTAATTTTTCGCAAAAAAAAAAAGAAATAAATATTTTACAAATTTTATGATTGCTTAGAAGGGGCTTATGTATCACTAATTTGGGTCAACAGACCTAGTTTTCATTTTTTTGAAAAAGCTTTTGTGGGGTGGATAATTTTTATTTATGGAAATGGGCTAAGTTTTTGTTTCAGCTGGGTTTTTTTTATTTGAAATATAAAAAAAAAAAAAAAATTTTTGTTTTTAAAAAAAAACCTTTCCCACGTGATAAAAATTTTTAGATAATCTTAGAATACCCAGATGCAAAATTTCCCTGAAAAATTTTAATTTTAAAATGAAAAACATACATAAAAAGCCTAACCATAGAAAATTTTTCCTAAACCATTAAAAAATGCCTAAAATTTGAAAAATAGAGATCCCCCCTAAACTTTAAGTATGCATTCCAAATGCGAATTTTTTCCCGAAAATTTTGAATCTTGATAAAAATACGCAATTATCCTAAAAAAAAAATAAGAAAAATAACATATTGCTTTTTGCTAAAGAAGGCAAAAAATAATTAAAATTAAATATAACAAAAAGACTAAACTAAAAACAAAATTGCTTAAAAATAAAAAAGTTTTTATGAATACTTAAAAAAAAATACAAGATAAAAAAATGAAAAATAAAAAAAAAAAAGCCCCACAATTTAAACCTAGCGGGTTTGGGTAAAGAACTGGGCCGTAGGTTGGATCCCAAATTACTTAATTAGGTCGGGGCAAAGTTCATGTAGAAGAATAGTTCAACCCCAAGCGGCTTCCCCTAACATGTTTCAGGCACCAATTATTTAAAAATTACCTTTTGTGTGATTTGTATTAGGAAAATGGTTTTGAAATCAATCCCTTATAAAACGAATGTTTTTTTTTTTAAATATGTAAGTTGTTAAGTTCGGATTTAGTGTTTTGGGGAAATTGGGGTGGCACTACTTCGTGTTGTTGTGTTGATCAATACCTAGGCGTAAAGTGTAGCTGGGTTGTATGTTGCGTGGCTTTGAAGGTGTCCTGGTAGGTCAAAGGAAGGCGTGTTTCGTAAGAGACCCTGAGAGAGGGGGTGGTTTGTATGTGGGTTGAGAGAGATGGGATGATGGGGGGGTTAGTGTAGTACTGTTTGCTATGAAGAGGGAAAAAGGGCGATGAGGGAGGTAGTCGTTGGAGGAAATTCAATTCTTCTTTTGGGTAAGATCCTTTTTTTTAAAAAGCCCTTTAACTTGGGAAACTTTTAATTTAAAAAAAAATTGTTTTAATTAGATTTTATTGTTTTAACAAATCTGTATTGTTAATCTTTTACCATTTTTAGGATTATGATCTTTGAAATCATTTGGTAGTTCAAACTAAATCCCTTTAAAAAATTAAAAAATTTGTTGAATCCCAAAATATGTGGTTTTCTTTCTTTTATAGTTTTGTTTTAGTCAAGAAAATAAAACAAAGAGGAGGAAAAAAAGGGTCAGCTGGTGTCACAATTGGAGAAGGGAACATGACATAATTTTTTTCCCATGCAACCAACCTTATTTTAAAAAAAATGGGGCTACCTCATTTCTTTTAAAAACTTTTAGAAGTTAGAAATAAAAAGAAAAACAAGTCAGGAAAATTTAGAAAATAGGAAAAAACAATTTGGATCTTTTACACAAGCTACACATCAACAACAACCCAAACACTGAGCTGCTTTGGGGTTTTAAAGGTTCTTTGTGAGTAGAGTTGCATAGGAAATTTTCCCCAGGGGGGAAATGGCTTGGCTTGCTCTTTTTTTCTCCTAAAAGTTTCTTAACTTTCAAAATATTAAATCTTAATAATTTGATTATGAAAAAAAAAAAATGCTTTTGGGGTTATTTTGATGTTTAATGTAGTAATTTTTTTTTTGATAAAATATGAGTGGAAAAAACGGTTTTTAAAGAAAATACTTTGTTCATTGAAATTTGATGTTTTTTTTTAAAAAATTAATGGTTGTTTGAATTTGAACTTTGTATAATATACTTAATATATGTTTTTAAATTATGTAAAAAGATTTCTAAAAAAAAACATGTTTACAATTTATTATTTTTATTTTGAATAAAAGTGGCAATTTTACCCATTTTTGAAATAATTAGTTTTTTAGAACATTTTTTTTTTCTTTTGCAAAGTTTTCTTTTTTCCATTTTTTTCCATAATTTTGATATTTTTTGCAAAAATAGCAATAAGCTAAATTTAATATAATTTTTGGTAGTATTTTAAAACTATTAATTTTTGTAAGTTTATGGTATTACTATTTAATTTGGCTTGTAACTATTTATTAGTGTGTTACAAATATAAACCTATATATTAGCTAATTTAAAAAAGGTAATTTGTTATTAAGATATTTGCTAAGTTAACTATGATCGGCATTTTTGGTACATAGAGATTTGTACGAGTTTGGGGAAAATTTTAAATTTTTTGGGTTCTAGTTTATAATTAAAGTTTATTCGAATCAATTACGAAGTTTTTATAAATATGATTGACTAAATAACGAAAAGGGCATTTTAATATATTGATCAATTTTTTTTCTTAAAAACTTGTTGTACTCAAAGTTAAATCATAAAGTAAATTTACTAAATAGATAAAAAATGAAGAAGATATAGCAATCGAAATTCAAAAACGTAATATTTGGAAAGATAAGCAACCCCCAAGCTTTTTAGGTGTTTGGGTTTTTACTTGTAGTTAAGTCAAGGTCGTATGTGCTTTATCTAAATGTGATGGCGAAAAAAGATGATGGAGCAATTGGTATTAGACAAGTGCACCTATAAAGTAAAATATAGAGGTTTATAAAGTCTAGGGTTGTTGATCCCGTGAGTTGAACATTTACTTAAATTTAATTATTTAAATTAAAAAAAAAATTAAAAATGGGAGATAAACTAGTAGAAATGAAAAATGAAACAATAAAAGTTTAACTAAATTGCAAAAATAAAATAAAACTAAATAACTATAAATGGGATTTTTAAACTCTAACCCCCATGAGTGAAACATGATTGGGATATCTAGACTTTGATTGCCAAAAGCGTAACTGTGTACTTAAGGTTTTTAATAAATTTCTTATTTATTAAAGAGGAAATTTCATTTTTCTAACAAATAGAAATCATTCTTTATTAATATCTAATCCTATTTACATCATTTCTTAGTTTGACCCCTTTTAGAATAGCATTAAGAATGGGAAATTCTTCAAAAACAAGAAAAATTTTCAACTTTAGAAGAATCTATAATTGTCTCAAGTTTAGTGAATTCCTTCAATTATAGTTTATTTATTATTAGCCTCGTGATTTTAATACATACAAAAAAAAACCTTGGACAAATGGAAAATTTATTTATATTTGATGTTTGTGAATGGGAAGATTTTTGTAAACCCCCTAAAATTACAACCTACCCTTAGAATAGACCAATATGTTAGACCATTTAGGAGTCGACAAAGGAATGAAAGTAAAAACCTAAAAGAATTACTTAACGCGTAAAAATTTTTTCTACCCTAAATTTTCCCAAAATGCAAAAGATTTATTAAAAAGAAAATAAAAACCCAAAAAATGATTATTTTAAAGACCTGTGTACTAATCCAACAAAATTTTCCCTAAAACCCTAATTGAAAATAAATGTTTATCCTTTGGTCCAATTCACTAGTAAATGGTTAGAGATCCCCTTATTCTTTATATGTTTGAACCCTTAGGTAATCCATTGAAGTTAAGATAATGAGTCATGATTACATTTTAAAAAGTGTTGAGTAGTTTTATTTTGAGTTAGGGTATGTTGGATTATGTTTTGTAGTGAACTTAACAATTAATTGGTATTTTTGCTTTGTTATTAAAAGTATTTTATAAAATGAGTATATGGCTAAAAAGACCAAAAGTAAGATCTCATTAAAAATGTTTAAAATCAATTACAAATATATCATTTCCCTCATTTCCTTCTTTTTCCCTTAAATTTCCCCAAATTACCAATTATTTTCAAAAAATTAAAACATCTTAACAAATGTGTTTAAAAGGAAAGGATGTCCCCAAAGTCAAAGAGACCAAAGGGTCAAAAAAATGTTGACAAAAGTCAACTTTTTAAAAGTAAAAGTTTTAAGAGAAAAGGAAAATTTCATTAATTTAAATGATATTTTCTTTTCTTTTCTTTTTGATTTTTTTTCTTTCCCTTTTTGCTTTGTTCCCGCCCATTTTCATCCTTCTAGACTTCTCCATTTGTTGTCTCATAATGAAAAAAAAAAAACGAAACAAAAAAAAAGTCCCCATTCCTCCCGTGAGCTCTCCTTCTTCTTTCCTTTCATCCTTTTTCTTTTGTCCCTTAAAACTTCAAAAAATTTAAAAGGTATGTTCTTAATTTGTTTTATTTTATTTTATGTTATTCATTGTTATTTAAATTGGTAGATTAGGAAAGTATTTAAAGTGTTTAGTGAGTCTTAAAGAAAGAAAAAAAGTCCTTTTTAAAGTGTAGAAAGTGAGGGATCATAAAAGGAAATGGAAGGAAACATGTATATTACTCTTAGATGTGTATACATAAAAAAATACCCAAAGGGGTCAAGTGTATGAAACCCTTTTTAATAAGATGTATCTGTAATAACCCAATTTAAGCCTATCTAACTATTATAATATATATACTAACACATTACATAGAATGAAAAGGATGAAAATTGAGAGAATTTTCTTAAGAGAAAATTTGGCATACGAAAAATTTGTATAAAAAAATTTATTCAACCGTATAGGTATATGAGTAGAATAATGTAAAATATGGATAAGTATATGTAGATGTATAAATTAGTATGTTTGGTATTGTAAATAAGTATAAATATAAGGTATATATAAAAAGTTAAATTAAGAATAGTTAAAGTAAAAAATAAAAGTAATAAGACATGTACAGTGACTAAGATGATGTAAAGCTTTTGTAATCAAAGTGAGGTGATGGACTTGGCTATGAGGGGCATAAAAAAAAGATGACATAGATATGAAGGATTTAAAGGGAAAAATGTGTAAGCAATGCAAAACATAAGTTTAGAAAAAGGGAAAAAAAAAAAATGTAAATATTGATACTAAAATTAGTAAAAAAAAAATACACTTTGTAAACTAGATTTTACCTAAATTTAATACATGAATTATTAATGACAAAAGTAAAAACCTTAATTTAAGAATTTAGGGGGTAAAAGGTTTAAAAAAATAAATAAAAGCAATACTTAAAATTTTTAGCTAAAAATTTTTATAAAATTGTTCTAATTAAAATAGGGGTCTTAAGCCAAAAAAAAAATTTCCTTGAAAATTCGGAAAACGATGAAAAAGTATAAATTCTAAATATCAGAAAAGAAACGAAAAAGTTTACGATTAATAATAAAGTTAAAAGGGTAAAAGTTGTAATGTTAAGTAGATTAGGTAATTAAATTTTAGAGTATTAGTTAAATTAGTTATTACTAGTCTTATCAAATCAAAAGATCAGGTGACTCTGGGGGTGAGGACCTCCCCAAAAACGATACTACGATTGGGGAAATCACCCTGGCCCAGTGAGTATTTTTTCCCTTTATTCCATGCTTGTCTTGGATTGTGTAGTGGGCCTAAATATTATTGTAATTGAGATTGTGGGGGATTGGGGGGAAAAAAGCCCGGTATGTTGTATTCTTGAATTGTGACTTTTCTTAAAAAATGATAAGCTTGTTTGTTGTTGGTAGTTTTAGAAAATGATTGGTGCACAAATTGGGTGGTCTAGCAAATTGAACCTAATTATACTCGGCCTATAAAAAAAAATTGGCATGCATTAACATGCTAGCTGGATATATTCGGCCCTCACATCACAGGAGGTAAAGGAGGGCCTTCGGGGGTTGATATTATTCATTTTTTTGGTTTTTTCGGTTTCACTCGTACAAAAAAAGACTTACCCTGGCCCGGGGAACATAGGTGTTGAAGGGCCCAAAGCCTGGTAAGGGGCGAGTTAGAGACCTCGTTTGGGGGAGTGTGGGGCTGCGGGGGCCCACTACAATTATACTAGAATTGTGTTTTTTGTAAAAAAAGAGTTATTTGATATAGTACGGAACATGGAGTTCCCTAGTAAAAATAAGTTTAGTGTAAAACCGGATTGATTTGGGCGTGTAACCCAACCTGACTTCGGAGGGCGTTAAATCCGAGTTGCGTATATGAATGTTAAGTATGGTTTTATTTGGGATTTTGTTTGTCATTTATTCTTGCGGATATAATGTATTTATAACTTTTTGTTGTATGGCTGAGGGTTTTTCTCATAAGCTTGGGTTACACCCCTTTAGACTTTTGTTTCGGATAGTTTTGTAGAGCAGGCGAGGGATGCCCAGGTTGCCTGGGGTTTGGGCAAGAGCGAAGTGTCCTGTGTGTGAGAGGAAAATAGTTTATGTGAACATCTGTACTTATGTTTAACTTATGTTTCCTTTTTATTTTGAACTTAGACACACTTAAAATTTGTTAAAAAAGCTTTTTTAGCTTAACTTTAAAACAATATGTTGTGTGATAATCATTGAATTGGATGTACTTTGGAACTAGTGTTGTTTAAACCTTGTATATTGTGTGAAAAGGTTTTTTATTGGGAAAGGGGAAACCCTCAGGGTTTTTACGTATCGGCGTCGCCCCCGACTGGCCGTCCCCAGTTGTGACATGTTTTCCCAGTTTTTGATGGATGAAGTTATACTAACTTCATTCTGTCGAATTATGGGGAAAAGAAATTTGGCCCCACCCCCTATTCCCCCACCCTTTTGCTTAAAGTGGTTTAATGCAAGGGTATGGTCCAAGTGTTAAAAAAAGAGCTGGATAAAAATTCAA
>JAMXBC010000939.1:0-11702 GCA_024138005.1 Lumnitzera racemosa | reverse complement strand
GGAGCCACATTGCTGCCACCAATACCGCCACTCAGCTGCCTCCCAATGTGAAGATGCGACCATCTGATAGCACGCATGATGCCTGATAGCCACGAGCAATGTTCATGTTGGGCTGCTCGTGACCAGTTGCCAGTGATGTGATTGTAGAAGCTCACAGCCTCTGCGTCTGCTCCTCCACTGACGACCATGGTCCCGTTGCTGAGAAAGCTCATACCTGGACAGAACATGTCGTGCTTGGTGGATGTCAGGTTCTGTGCGAGGTGGCTCCAGTCTTCCAGTTGTAGTCTGCAACCTGTGTGTAGCCAGATGGACCATAGAACTGGAAGGTGCCCCAAGATGAGAAAGAGATGATTCGATGAGACCGTGGCTGTTCTGGCACGATGAAGGCTGCAGCAGGCACTACAGGTAGATTGAACGTGCAGCCATTTGCCACGATTCCGGTGTAGCTGGAAGTGCCATTGTAGAGAACGATGCTCTGCATACCCTTCGCGAAGATCCAAGGTCCATCATCTCGCTTCAATATAGCATGTCTGTCGTGTGGCGTTGTAGCTCGCTCGTGTGCAGTTCGTGAAGGAATCACACTCCAGCATGCAGTCAAAGGCTGACTGGGACGCTCGATAACCTCAGTTGGCACGCCTGCAAAGTCGCTGTTTCTGACAGATGGAGAAGCCTCGTCCTCGTGAGGATGTGACATTAGTCCTGTTCCGAGCAAGCATACCACCAGATCGCCCTTGCGTGGTTTGTATAGCAGCCGTATCGTCTCATAGTCCTGATCGTATACCCAACGAGACTCCCCCGTCTTCAAACAGCATTCCAGAGTGTGAATGTCGTATACGGCTAGTGCAATTTGGCGCGTCTGCGCAGTGCTGAGTGCAGTCGAGCTGTGAGGAGGTGGCTGGGACTGATCGTGATGTGGCGGCCCAGAAGATGGAGTTTGCACATACTGCCCAGATGGCACCGTCGTTGGTGGTGACGTTGTGTTGGCCTGGAGGTGTCAGTAGAGTTTTGACTGCACAGTACTGCTCACCATATGGACAGAACGGCAGATCTTGGCCTTTCTGCGGCTTCGAAATCAAGTGAATGGCGTCTCTTGTGACATCGCTGACGAATGATGCTGATGTTTCGTTACCTACATGCGTCCAGTGGGCTTCCCAGCTGACGACTGCCTTACCTTTGAGCTTCGCAGAGATAGGTGAGTTTGTCGAACACTGCTCGTGACAGCCAGCATACGATCACAAAGCTGAGCACACTCATCTCTACTCTTGACCGAGTGGATGAACGGTGATATTCTGAGTGGTGAATGTCGTCCTCTGGCAGACCTCCCAGACAGCGCCATCTGTTGTGATGGTCTCTAGGCTGTCGGTGGGGCAGTCTAGGGAGGACCATTGCAGCAAACGAAAGTCCAATGAACAATATCCTGAACAGCTGCATGGTGCTTCGCAGTGATGTATGTGCTGAGTGAGAAGTCATTTTGAAGTGGGCCTAAACGTATATGGCGGTGCGTAGAGCGACTTCCATTGCTGGCAAAGCTATGGTCGTGACTGCCGTAACTTCAAAAGACCCACCACAGTGGGTGCGTAAGCATTGTGCAACGAGGGGTAGCCTGTGGCAGTCAAAGAGGCGGATGTTGGCTTCGTTGATAGGTGTCAGACTGGTACCTGCAGCTCTCAAGACTATTGAATGCATCATCCTTGCTGTCCACGCGATCATGTGCTACTCTTATGTGGCTGCACCATGTGCTGGTGGGATGAGAGCAAATGCTGATCGTCGCATAGTCATCGACTGACAGCTCTTACCTGTTGCAGAAGGCATGTCGATCGCTGAGCCCGGAGAGGTTGCCTGTTGAAAACGAGAAGTATAAAAGCCTCCTGGTTTGTACCATTCAGCTGAGTCAAGGTAGTGCAGAGATCGTTATCGCAAGAGCTGGAGTATGACGAGTGTGCCATCGTGACAAGGTCAGTGATACATTTGCTGATGGAGCATGTTGATACGTGAATGATCGCTCGGGACCGTCGACGTGTGATGTTGACGCCAAGGTTGCAGTTGATTATGTCAGCCAAGTGAAGACTACATTCGCTCAAGCATAGACTGAGCAGCAAGTTCTGCTGCACACAACTCCAGCAAGATGCTGCTCGGCAACAGCCCCATTCCACACAGCTAGTGAGTGCCGCTCTGCGGTATGCAGCGCATGTCAGCAGCAGACAATGTCAGAACAGCTTCAAGATGAGATCTTGTCCATCAATTCATCTACGAAGCAGATACACTTGTGCTTGTTGACGATGCATCAACCTGCATTCTCAAGCTTCCAGCAAGGTCTGAGATCGCAGTCAGACTTGACTTCCCACAAAACTACCCAGACGCGCCCGCCATCTGTGCTTGGCACCGAATCGACTGGTCCTAACATGGCCAAAGGAGAAGGTCAGCAGCTTGTTGAGCTCCTCAGGACGATCTTGGCGGACATCTACACAATTGGCATACCTGTATCTTTGATCCATCGAGGAGACGACAGCAAGACTTCAGCAGCTGGGCGTGGCGCCAGTCCAAGGATCTCAGGCGCTTGAAGCAGGTCAGATGATCTCAACGAAGCTGTCCATAGCCTCTGACCACGAGCAGCAAGCAGACACATTGGAGAGGAGCCACCTTGGGTCTTGTCAGATGTCATCAAGAGAAGAAGTCAGTCTTCATAGCACGAGCTGCAGAAGTCAAGTCTATTGAGCAGGCTAAGCAGTTCGTCAGACACTTGCTCGTCACAGACAAGAAGGCAGCAAGGGCTACCCACAACATCACAGCATGGCGCATCACTGGAGCGAACAATGTGCAATTCCAGGACTGCGACGATGACGGAGAGACAGCAGCAGGTGGCAGACTTCTACATTTGCTTGAGCTATGGATGTCTGGAATGTCATGGTCGTCGTTACTAGGTGGTATGGAGGTGTGCACTTGGTTCTGATCGTTTCAGAATACATCAATCAGGTCGCAAGAGATGCTGTCGTCAAGGGTGGCTGATCGCTGAGGTTGCGAGCAAGAAAAGATCAAGAAGTGATGTCACGATCACCGCGAGGTTTTCTGACCATCAATGGCTGTAGTCGAATGCTCACCAGGCGCTGTTGATCCTCTGAGCACAGCTCTGGACTCAACATGAACTCCAGCACCTCCAATCCGCTGGCGATGCTGTGACGAAGTGGTTCCTCTGGATCAACTCCCAATCAGCCTCAGCATATGTACTGGGCTCTGAGCAATGATGATGTGCCGCCCATGGGACTCAGCTGGTCTCACAGATGCTCGCCGTGGCTCATCACGCCCATCCGGTCGACCAGGATACTTGCGATTGAGCGTCACTCCAGCCTTAGTGGAGTAGTTACAAGCGTTGGTGGCTCCTGCGTCTTGTGGTTGCGAAAGCGCACTGAAACGACCTTGACACCATCTGTCGCACACAGGTTGAGGCTGTTTGGCTTGGTATCACTGCCAAGGATGGCCTTTTGCTTCTCGATCACAGTCTCGATCGTGGCCTTCATCGCCTCCACCATTTCGTGGATGGTTACTCCTGCTCAAAGGATGCCTTCCCAGCGCCTCTTGTCAGGTTCGTCATGTACACGCTGCAAGACATTCACTGTCTGTCGACCCAAGGATAATGGAAAGCTGCATCGCTGAGAAGGCTCAGCAGCTTGCGCTGGACCTTGGGAAATCTGACACCACTCCGTTGTGCATGAAGGAATCGACCAAAGACAAACGGGTGGTTATTGACTTGTGTGATGGCAGTGCTGAAGCAGCACGAATGTGACCAAAGCATACTCTGGTCTCGGTTTGCGCAGATCGATCGAAAGTTGGGTCGTTGAGGGGAGGCTGGGTGGCTTGTACATCGCAGGTCGAAGATTTTCTACCTGATGGCCGTCGTTGTTTTTTCTACGAAGTTGGCGTGGCTGTTTGTGTACCACACATGCCGATGCCGTCGATATTGTAGAGGACATTGCGAGCTGTGACGAGAGCATCTTGTGAATGCCATTAGGGTCGTGGTGTATGAGCTTAGGCAAGTGCGATCGTGGACTTGCTGACAAGAGAGTGCGGTGTGTGATGAGAACGTCCTCTAGGAGACATGGCCTGTGGCGAGATGTATGCAAACCACCTGGAATTGTCAGTTAGTGAGTTGATCTGTACCCTGTACCTACCGACACATGTTCAGAGTGTATAGCTGAGCGGATCTCGATGCGTCAGTGGCTTCAGGAGTGGGCTTTCCGCTCATGTCGTGCACACGAGCGCAGGGCTGATCATAGTGACTGTGAGCTGCACGATGCAGCGCAAGTATCGCGGGGCTGTTGCCCAAGAGATCTTGGCTCATCTGCATCAAGCATGCAGCTGCCACCGGCGGATGTTCGGGGCGTATCTCGTGCAGGCACCTCCCGCGGTGTGCCTTCCACTTTGGATTCTTCAATGTTCAGAACGAACAACTTCACTCACACGACAGCACTGCGCAACACATACCCCTCATGGCGACCTCAAGGTTCTGCCCGTCATGTCTATCGACGATCTCACGACCACAGCTCCCAATGCGTCAAGCATTCGCGCCTTCCCGGACGAAAACCTCTCTTCAATGCAGTAGCACAATTCGAGCAGCATCGGGCATGCATCAGCAGCACAGAGAAAGAAGAAGGGAGAAGCAGCGGCCCGCGAAAAGAAACGACGAGCTCGACAGACTACAGAATCACAGACCTTTCAGACATGCCAATGTTCAGCCTGGTGGATGCGATGAGGTAAGGTATTCAAGGTCCAACCTTGATGACACTGACATTCCCAGGTACATTCGAGCATCAGAGGTTTGGATACGGTCTCACATCAGCAAAGTACGAGCTCGCCATTAAGATCAAGACGGGAAGAACAATGCAGTCTGCAGAGGACGACTAAAGCTCCCACACGCCATCAACACAGACACACGGATATGCGTGATCGCACCACCCGATTCACCAGCCGCCAAGGCCGCAGCAGAGGCAGGAGCATCACTCATAGGCGAAGAGGGCGGTATTTGAGGCGATTAAAGAAGGAAGGATAGAATTTGAACGATGTCTGTGCCACCCAGACAGCTGCAGAAGCTTCAGAGGGCTGGCGTTGCACGTATACTTGGACCACGAGGCTGATGCCATCAAACGAAGCAAGGCACAGTCACATCGAACATCAAGGCTGCAGTAAGCGACATGCAGGGTGGCTCAGAGTATCGAGAACGTATGGGCGTGGTCAGAATGGCTATTGGACAGCTCGGATACACACCTCCAGAGCTTGAATCCAACATCAAGGCATTCATGCAGAAGTTGAAGAGCAACTTCGCTGAGCTGAGCGACAGATGCCCCAAGGAGATTCATGAGGTCGTGCTGAGCAGCACACATGGTCCAGGCATGACACTGATGGCTCAATGAGGTCAGAAGGCAGTGTGAACACAGAGATCTAAGCACATTGTGAAGGAAACTATTCTACAGCTTTGCCTTCAATGCCAATGAAGCCATTGACGACACTACTCATGAGCTGGTTGGCAATGGCAGTTGGAGGAGGCAGTCGCAAGCCTCCTTCCTTGTACTCCGAGCTAGGACCTTCGTCAAGACCCACTGGTGCCAACCCTGAGCGCCTCTCGAACCTCCTCAAAGTCAAACCACTTTGCCGGTCTCCAACTCCGGGTCATTGCCAAGATCAATCTTCTCACCCTCTGGAGTTGCCTGGGCCGATGGCACCAATCATCAGGTTTGCTGGGTATGGCCATGGCTGAGTTGAGTGGATGACAACTCGGCCGACAAACACACCAGACTCCTCGTACACCTCTCGTCGGACAGCTTCTTCGATGCTCTCAGCAGGCTCAGCGAAACCAGCAAGCGTTTGAGTACCAATATGGAGGCCACCTCTTCTGTCGACCAAGCAAGATCTTGTTGCCAGCGTGGTTGACGACAGCCATGATGACGGTAGGATCGGTTCGTGGGAAGCTGATGTTGGAGATGCCTTTGCGAGTGGCACAAGGAGGTCGCTCAGTGACATCGGCATTCTCAGAATTCGTCGCCAGTCCAGCTGCGACATTCTTCTTGCCAGGTCCTTCGGTGGACACATCCTCTTGAAGCCAGCGTTCACAGACATGGTTGGTTACCGCACTGCGCACGAAGGGTTTCGAGCGTTCCAATCAAGCAATTGTGCGAGCCTCCGCATACACAGCAGCTGTCGACGTCAGCACAATCTCCAAGGTCCACCATACTCACCATCTGCTGCAGACAGATCCATCATCCTGCCCTTGGCAAACTCAAGCCCTTCTCCTCCATCTTGGCAATCACACTCTTTGATGCCTCTGCTGTCGACCCTCTGGGCGTCACATCCAGCGCAAAGTATGGCGCACCCTTGTATGTATTCCTTACCAGTATACTCAAAGCCATTCTCTTGCTTCTCATCGATACCCAGAAAGATCATCTGTGGCACAGCCTTGCTACTTCATATGCAGCTACCATCTCTTCCTCAGTCTTTGCGAATGGATCCTCGCCAATGATGGGCTTGACATCGTCGAAGCTGGCGTAGCAAGGTGCCGCGTATCCTTGATCATGGGTTGCAGCTCGTTGCAAGCATGAAGCCTGTGGAGGGTGCTTGAGAGCGCCAGCGAGGAAGCATTGTCGCCACGAAGGAAACCAAGACGGTTCAGTGGTGAGCCTGAGAAGTAGTTGGCGACTTCTTTGCCGAACTTCCTAGAGAGCATTGAATCGAGGTCTGCGTGGGCGGGCTCTGGCAGTGATGGTTTGTTCTGCTGGCATTGCAGTTTTGGTGGCTTGTGATGAGGTCGCCGGTCGATGATATGTACGTATGTCGTGTAGCTGTAGCAGTCAAACTCCAATGGTGCAATGCAAAGGTGTATGTACAGTGTGTCGTGTGAGAAGAGTGGAAGAGAATGACATATCTCTTTCGAAACGATGATGCAGTGCTCATGCAAGCGGAGATCGGCAATTGTTGATTGCTGCCCTTTCACGGCATCTCAAGAAACACCACGTCGATCACTTTTTGACAGCACGTCAAGACCACCGACATGTCTTATACGCCATGAGCAAGTTCGACCTCACTCTGGGTCGTCATCGACTGCAGAGAACCTGCCTACATCGCATCGCCAGCTTACACGACGATGAGGACGAAGAGGACAATCTTCCATACCCAACTGAGCTTCCTCGCTCTGACTTTTGAAGCCAGACTTCGATCCACAGGAGTATCTTTCGTCGCTGAGGAACGACATCAGCCTGGAGGATCTGCGATCAGATCTACGAAACCAGAAGTCAGACACTCAACCAGAACTACTGGATCTGGTGAATGGCAACTATAGGAGTTCCTGAGTCTTGGCTCAGATCTGAATGGTGGAGAGGACAAAGTGGAAGGCGTAAGAGTAGGATTGCTGGGCTTCACGAGGGATATGAGGCTTCAGAGGTGTTGTGGCTAGCAGAGAGGAGCATTCGGCACGTTGCTGGAGGAAGGCAAGGCATACGACAAGAGATTGTGCTTGGGAGGAGATTGCTGGAACTGAGCCAAGGTCGTCAACCTGGAAGTGTGCTTGGCATCAGCGACGAAGGTATCGACGAGGCTGGAGCTGGACGATGACCTGGACGAGGGATGGACGACACTACTTGCAGCTCAGACGCCTTAGCAACAGAGTGGAAAGCTTCATGCTATTGCAGAGACAGACAGAGAGCATTGGCGAGCATCCATTCCTCAGCGAACTACATCTGCGCATACAGGAGATTCGCAAGATCCTCACACTAGACCTCTCGTCCGCACTGAGAGACGCAAGGCCAACAAGAACGCGGACGACTACTCACTCTTAATCGCCTCTTCATCATGATCGATGCACAAAGGAGGCTGTCAACTACTCAGACGAAGTGAGATACATCTATATCGACGCTCTCCTTGGGCTTGCTCTTGCAGCACCCAGCCAAAGCCATCGACCACAGCTTCTAACTCAGCACCTGCCTTCTCAAAGGGAAGCACCAGAAGTATGTGCAACCCTTCTGCACATCCGCTTACAGGCAGCCATTCTCCTGCAGCTCAGCTCCAGCACTGTGCCATCTCCCCTCAGGGCTTCAGATCAGTGTTGTGGATGTAGTTGGAGGAAAGCCCTTCAGCGCCTCTGCAACCAGACTGGGGGAACCAGCTATGATCAGCATAGGTGGCACAGCTGAGCCGCTGCCCACGCATCATGGCAGTCCTTGACTCTGATGACAGGATTCGCCATCGTTGTCCACTACGACGTATGATGCCCCTTGTACTTTGCCGGCACAGCATCAGGATGCAGCGAGAACGGCGCCATAACCAAAGGCCACCACGGGCATTTTTCTGGCTCACGCCGATACGTATGCAGGGGAATGCCCCCAAACCCACCGCCCCCAAATCACGACTTTTGCTGCGCCGATTTTTGGTGCTTTTTTTTAGCCCCTTTACCCTTCCCCCATCGCGACAGGACGGGGGAAATTTATTTTGGAAGGGGGTAGTCTACGAAGCGATCAGCGTACTTGGCTGCAAAAATGCGGCAGGATGGTTTTTGTGCTAGTTCCTGCCCCCCCGCCGCCGCCTGGTGAATGACAGGGAGCTTGCGGCGTTTGCCGGGGGGTTTAAAACCCCCCTATTACATAAGAATTTTTCGTCGACTGAGGTTGTCATGAGGGGGGGTTGGGGGCTTTCCGGTTTTTAAGCGGGCCCCCTCTGGACATTTTTGGCGCAAATTAAACGATCTGTCATGTCTCGCCTTCTTGAATCGAGAGGGGGGCACACGGCCCCCCCCGCACTTTCCAAAATGTGATCAACACACATATGCAAACACTCACTACCACTTTTCCCCCACTGGTCATCTTGGGACCATCTGGCTTCGAAATTCATTCTTTGGACCATCTGGGGGTGAGTTGGAAACCCCCAGATATCATCGATTGCTTCCAGCGAAACTTCCCCTTTAAAAACCCCCAATTTAAAACCCCACTGCCTCTGCTCACAACTCTTTTTTTCCATCGTACAAGGGGAAGCTTATGCCTTTTACCCTTTTTTTTAAACTATCCATAAGCTGAGAACATTCTGCCTATGCCGGCCTATCACCCAAAACACAGTCCAGTGTGAATCTGCACCCCAAACTCACAGGGGGCTTTCGGGGGCTAGTGCGCATTCCAAAGGGCCCCATGCATAGAGGAGGTATGGGCCCTGGCTTCGTGCACATCCCCCCCAAGGAAAAACCTCGTATCAAAGGGATCGGTCAGGACGCGCCTCCGGTCGCCGATTGCTATGCCATAGGGGCCCCCAATAGAGGCTCCATGGTCAAAATTGGCACCTTATTCGGGGGAACCTGAAACAGGGGCCTTTTTTTTTGGGGCACAACGATTCCCCCGGAAATTTTCCCCCCATTTTCTTTGGGATCGCGAAAAGGGGTGCGTCCATGGTCCAGTATGACCCCATCTTTCCAAAATCCATTTTTGTTTTTTTTGGGCGGAAATTTTTGAAGGGCTGAGATTTTTTTTAAAAACCTCAAATTAGAAAATCCCCGAGCCGCAGTGCTCCTCTCAAAGGGGAACCCTCTGAAAACCCCAATGCCAAGCTCTTAAGGTTGGGACAGTACTCAGCAACTTCAGCAGAGTCTCAGGAACCGTATTTGTCTAACACATTAGAGGGCGGGGACGAGTGCCACAACCTCTAAAATCGTGATCATTTGGCCGCGTACCTAGGGGGGGAAATGAATCAAGCGGGGAATGCTTAAAAAGGGCACAAATCGAGGAAACCCCCATCTTAAACGTAGGGAGGGGTTGCATTGGGTCACCACTGAAATGCCTTCATAGACCACCATGTTTTTGGGCCCGCAAAAAGGCACGTGGGGTTCGGTAGATGTCGGGGTTTGGGGGATATCCAGGGGGGGTCCAGCTAGCAAAATGAGGATTTTTCAGGGGGGACTTCGAGGGCTTGATCTGGCTGTTCGCCAAAAGAGGCGTTGTCGATCGCCCAGAAAAAGTGCTGAAAAGGCCAAGAAGTCCTTCAATTTTTGGGCCAAACCAGAACCTGTCCGAATCACCCCCAGCGTGCCAGTTTTGGGTGAGAAACCCCCATCTCTTTTTTCCCCGGAAGCAGGGGAGTTACAACCCGTCCCCTCAGAAAGGTGTCATTTTGGGCCAGATGTAAAAGACGCTTTCGAGAGCGAAGTTGCCATCAACGGCATTGTATTCGGAACTCAAAAAAAACCAGGGCCTTGTTGAGAACCATGTAGGTTTCCGATGGTAGCTTTGTAGAATGCATACTTTTCTTTACCAGCCAATGTCTTGGGGAGCGATTTTGAAAAACCCCTTTTTACGACTCACTGCACCATTCCTGCCAAATAAAGTGCGAGGTGTTGGAAAACCCCCCCCAATCTCGCCCTTTTTCTGCTTGCCGTTGGATGTGGAAGATCGAAGTATCGAGGCTCGGGGCCTTGCTGGGTATCGATGGGGATATAAATGTTTTTCCCCGGAACATTTTTAAGTATGGGTTTTTTTCCCTGCCTTTCCCGGGGAGGCAGACTGCTTGTCGAAACAACTATTCTGCAAAGTCGGGGAGGGGTTTTATCGTTCATAAGGGAAAGGGAGAAAAAGAAAAAAACCACAGAGGTTGGTAGCGCTTCACTTTTGGTTAACTTGCCATGCTTACCGTGGTGTTTTTGCAAATTTTTAAAAGGCATTCAGCCTGCAAGGGGGGAAGGGGTATGCGTGGTTGCAAACTCCCCTGATTTTTTTCTCATGATCAAGGAAAAAAAGGTTTGGAAAAGGAGACGTTGAAAGGGGCCTCTTCCTCTAATTTTGGGAGACACAAATCCTCGGGGGCCTGCAGCTTTTTACCACAACCACGACACCATCACATTTTAGCGGAACTCCGGGGTCTTTCTTTTTATTTTGCACCCAAAATCTTTCAGGTCCTCTCACGCCGTGTATGGACAAAGGTTTTCTAAGCGAGCTCAGCGATGGCTTTTTCCGGGGTTCCTGCAGTCGGCCTCCTGCAATCAGGCATATTTGCCCCCAGCAAAACAGAGCAAAGAAAACCAATTTTAGGCGATAAAAATCGGGGCTACCACATATTTTAACCCCCAACCCGCGGCAACGACCCCCGGCTTCCCCATGCTCACACATAAGCGAACGAGATCAGTCTTCTGCGCCTTGACAAGAGCCATCCCCGTGATGCATGCTCAGAGCCCACGATCCACCAAGCATAGACGACAACAAAACACACCTAGGAATTGGCAGGCACAATTTTGTGATACTCCCTGGCCTGGAACCAGGCTAAGTGCTGGCGCAGGCACAAACTTAAAACTGAATTAGATTTGGGGCATTGCTGCACTTACCGGCGAGGGGGAAAAGGGGCCCGGAATACGTTGGGACCGTATTGGGTTGCAAGAACGGGGGAAAACCTCATCTCAGTTCCCTGGCGATCATTCCCGGGTTAGTTTTGGGCCCCTTTTGCACCACAAAGGAGATTCTCACACTCTCGATTTTTTGGGGGAAGAAAAAAAGAAAAGGCCAACTACCTCAGCACCTTGCCAAAATGGGGGAAATGAATTACACTACAACAGGGCAAAAAACTACAGCTTCCGGGGATGAGATCGCCCCTTTTTAAAAACATACTCATTTCCAGGGAGGTACCTCAATGCTTTTGCAATCATGCTGTCTCCCCGGGGGGAACATGGGGGGACAACCCCCAAGCTGCTGCAA
>JAMXBC010000938.1:0-11708 GCA_024138005.1 Lumnitzera racemosa | reverse complement strand
GATGAGTTGGTGCTGACGCTTGACTGGCTGGCGATGAGAAACCTTGTGTTGCCACTTGCTTGACGTTGATGAGCTTGGCTGCTAGAGCTTTCTTGGTGCTGCTTTGTGACGATGAAGCCTTTGATTCTTGCTGTGAGGTTTGATGCCTTGTGCGATGAAAAGAGGCCTTTCCGTGCTTGAGTGGAGCGTGAAGAAATGAAGGGACTTTCCAACAGATGAGCTGACTGAAGATTGACCGAGTGGTTGCGATGAGGATGAGTCTTTCCAGTGCTTGATGAAGCATTGAGGAGAGATCTTTCGCTGCTTGATGAAGCAATTGATGATGATCCAACCAAAACGTGGAAAAGAAGCAACAGAGAAGATCCAACGTTGAAGCAACGATGACTTCAATGGCTTGAGATGGGTGCTCTTACTGGCTGAGGGCTGCGCAACTGAGAGGTCAGTTGAAGATTTGCAGTTCCAGAGTGAGGACTTGCTGCTGTGAGCTTTTTGGTGTGGGATTTACCGTGTGTTGGTAGAGTGGGGTGGATTTGATGATTTCGACTTCTTGGTTAGCAGATGGGTTGGTGTGTTCCTGATCGAGTCTTGGATTTAAAAACTGGGGGAGACAGTTGATTGTGGAGTTGGGTCCCAGTGATTGTGCTTGGAGACTGAAGTTGTCTCTGTGGTGGGTGTAAACGATGTGTGGTACCCAGATGTTGTCATTGGGTGGTCACTCGAGGTGGTGTGAAAGTGCTGGTAATCTCGGTTGTGATTGTTGAGACCTTGGTCGATGAAGCTGGTCCGGATTGGTTGAGCTCAGGAGCTGACGGAACTGGTCCGGATTGAAGGCTTTGCTGTCTCAACTGGTCTGAGATGCTGCTTCCTGAACTGGCAAAGATGGTGGATGTGTTGTCATAGTAGTTGAGTGATTGGCCACGCTTGTGGTCAAGGTGGTTGTCACAGCCGATGAGGTTGGGTAGGATGAAGTCATGGTTGATCCACGCTTGTGACTGTTGTTGTGTGGTGGCATGGTGTCCTGTGACTGAAGTAACAACTGTGCTTGGTATGATGTTGATATGAGTCATTGTGACTGGAAACCACACTAGAAATGGCTTCGATGATGGTAAAAACTGTTACAGGAACGCTGCTGGTGAGAGTTGATGTAACGTAAGATGAACTTGGAAATTTGTTGTGTAAGTTGAGCCACCAGAGTGACTGTCGATGTTCCTGGCAAGGAGTTTGATAGCTTGTAGTAATGACAGTGGTTGAGTATGATACAATTGGTGCACTTGACTTAGCTCCAGATTGAGTAAACTGCTTCGAGCGTGGAGATGCAGGTGTTGAAGTAGCCTCAGATTGGTGGAGTGCCAACAGAAGTGACCTTTGATGTAGAGGCAACGGTTGATGTCAATGTGGATTGACCGGACAGTCTTTGTATGACATTCGGTGATGGTGGTTTCATAAACGATAGTGGTTGCAGAGACAACATTGTCGCTTGCAGAGATGAAATAACAGGAGATTCAGTGCTTGAAGTCTTGGACTTGTGAGGACCTTTGATTCTTTTGACTTGCTCTCTTTTGACTTGCTCTCATGAGATTTGGTTGAAGACTTGTGGTGATGCTTTGATGAGACTGCAGTGGCTGAAGGAGCGCATGCAGATCCACTTTCACCACATGTTCTGATATGAGATCGAGCACGAGTTCGTGACTTGGTGTGAAGGTTGGATGGCTTTGTAAGGCATGGAACCAGTCTCAACAGCAGTACCGGTTGGAGCGTTGATCGAGATGCTTTGAGTTGGTGTGGTGTATGTCAATGAGATAGTGCCATATTCCACTGGTGAATCTCTCTTCTCAATACCTCAACCTCTCCAGCATTGGTTGGAACGCCAATGGGACAGTGAAATCTGGTGTTGTGTATGTCAATTCCAGATCACATAGACCAATGCTGGATCCTTCTTTTCAATGTCATTGCCGGAAACAGCCTTGGCCGCAAGTGCGAGCACAAAAGGCAAGTCCAAGCAGTCCTCATGATTGTCGTTGCTCGCGTTTGAGCAAGTTTTGTAACACTTTAGATTAGTGAGTAAAAATCGCAGGGCTATTGGCCAGAATGAGTGTGTATTTTAACAATGAAAGGAAATTAATGCTATGCCTCTCAAAAACGAGTGTCTATGTGCGAATGCACAATGAAGCAATGCAAAGAAGGACAACACGACCAGAAGTCGATGGTGAGGTAAGAAGAAGAGGAAGAGAAGTCGACGTTATACCTAACCTTAGGAGAAGGCGGCACGATCACAGCTGAGCTGATTCCAAGCTGTAGACGAAGAGCTATGATGGGTCTCGTACAAACGCTGCAACGGCAGAGTCTGTGGCAATCCAGACGAGAGAAAAAGCCAGGCCGGTGTAAGACTGCCATGTACTGATAGCATTTCCCAAACGTCGGAAGGTTTTCGAAAGGAGTAGTAAAGGCTGCATAAGGTTTGACTTTTCATCTCGTAAGTGATGCTGATTCGTCTTGATTAGCTTAGTTTCAACGCCTCTGCATATTTTCGAGAGGCCAGCTCAGTTCGGCAAGGTCTCGTAAGCGGTTATAGTTCACTAAAACCGTATTTTGATGTTCTGGGAGGTCTTGTCTTCCGTCTCTTGACATGCTGTGTCTTGATGAGAAGTGTGTCAATACAAATCATGAAGCACATGGTGCCGAGACGTGGTCACTGGATGAAAGCATGTTGTAGAAGCAGAATCATACCGGACAATGCCATCCAAAAGTGGACGAGGTGGACCAGGGTTTTTTCAATAGCAGCCAGAATTTCCAGGGGCAGAATTTATTTGAGAATCATCGAGCATTGGCATAGTCCCGAGGAGCCCCACGCCATCACACCTTCGAGACATGATCAGTATATGTATTGACATATGTCCAGCAATACTTGTTGTGTTGTTTGTAATGTTGCGGAGACCGTGCTGGTGCATCTAAGCAGTTGAGCTTCTACCGTATGAACGGTGCTATGATCTTCAAAATCTGGTTGGGTTTGAGGATAGGTTGTGTAATTCAAATTCCAGAATAATCATGCTGTGCAATGACGCTGAGCCGATGTTTATGATCCTTTGAATGATCCTTGCCATGTCTTGGTTGAAAGTCGGAGAGGCTTAGCAAATTCCTGGCATAGTTTTTTGACATTCTCCCTACTTCAAGGCCATTTTCATGGCGGCTTTACACTTTTTCGACGTATTTCAAGACCGACATGGACCGTTGTCGATCTGATCACATCTCCTGATGTTGTTTTGTGACATTGTGGCAAAGCTGATGCTCTTCTCAGCTCTCGATTCTATTTGCAACTTTATGGAACAGGGACTTTGTATTTTTGGCTGGCTAAAATAGGTGCCGACCACGTTGTCAACAGTAGCGAAAAATGGAATTTGTCCGACTTCTCGGCTGTGTGAAGCTTGTAAAGCATGTTCCGGTTCTTGTGGTGTCGATGGACATCATGTATTGTCAGAATAGTGCTCAAAGGTAGTGCAACAGAAGATGTGGTGATTTGCGATTAGAAAAGTGTTCGTTGGTTGAAGCAAGGTGGTAAGTAGCAGATCTGTGTAACCTTCTCGCGTGGTTATTGTTGAGATCATGATGATGTGTTCTGCCATTTTGACGTGTCTGGCAGTTCTGATAGATCAGATCGTTCATAGAAGAGATAATCTTTCGTCTGCTGCTTGGTAGTTTGGGCAGCTCAGCAAGTGATTGTGAATGATTTTGACGAGCGAAGCTTTGCAACTCAATTGGCAGGTACGAAAATATGATCACGTGCAGCCACAATGGCTTGAAATTTCTGTATCATAGCAAATCGACCTCCATTCATGATGATGGTGCATGCGAAGGGCGATGAGCATTGATAAGGTACCATGTCAATCATCGTCCTCTTTTGACATTATTAGTCTCACTCATCAGGTTGACAGCATCGCAACAGCCTGCGGACACATATCCTGATGGTCGATCGCAACAGGATATCACACAAATGAGAGCTGTGCACGATCTGAGCACAAACAAGACGACTCGATCATGTCTCACTTCGACGATGTCGCTGCATCCCTCGTTCAGCGACGACAATGGTCAAGCTGCGGCACAGCCCTCACATGCAATATCCCACGGTGCTATCCTGCAATCGGTCTCGGTGTGTATCCATCTTGCTTGCCATGGCAACGTTGTGTCCTTCGTGACGATCTTCGTGGCTCTTTCATACGATGACATACGACTGTCTTTACATCCGCAATTGCACAATGCGGATATTCAAATTCTTCACGACCAACCCATGCATAAACAGTGGATACAACTCATGGCGAAGAATCAGCGAAGAACAAAAAGGGACTCAAGATGGTGTGATATGCCCTGCAGAAGACCCGTTTGTCGAGCCAGAGAAAAGCTTGACTTCTTCAAGCTCATGCGCGAGAACTCGAGCCGCCAAATCAGCTGCAATGCTGTGATCAGGCTGAGGATGCTGCAGCATTGTGAGAGGACCATTTAAGAGCGAGTGACGCTATCACAACCCGTCGAGAGCATAGCCGGTACTTCTGTCTGGTCTCTGTAGAAAGTTTGCTCCAACGAGGTCGAGTCCCAGCAGAACCTTCTCAATACAGCACTCGACCATCAAAGTATGAGATAATTTTTGAAGTGAAGTTGTCGGGAGGAATTCGTTACGTACCAATCGGTCGCGATGCCGTATTCAATCTCAGTGGATTTACCTCATCTCAGTTCTCCACGTCTTTGAACGTCAGACTCATAACCATCTACATCACCAACCATCCTTTGAACAATTGAAGAACCCATCAGGTCACCAACACGTGGCAAAGGGTAAACCTATGCGATACAAATTTCTTTTCGAAATCACGGTTCCAATCGACCATCAAAACCGGCATTCAAGCAATCAGCGGAGTCAATGATCATCCTCATGACCATCAAGGTAGAATGTCGTCCCACCGTAATGGCCACTGCTGGTTGCAGATTCTGCTACGCCAGCAGTAGCTCAATACAATTCAAAAGGCAAGCATTTGTGCTTTTCGCATTACTTGGATCGTCTGTACGACACCATATTCCATCGACCTCGCTGCTGGAACACTCGTCATATCGCATCAGTCATGGCTTCAGATACTGCGGTTGGTCAAGATGCCTCCACTACACTTTGATCCAACTACGGTCAATATCACCAGTGATGACTTCAACATTGCCGACCGTTCTTTGCTATCTCAGCAAACAGCTCCAAATGACTCGAAGAACTGGAAGCACCAGATTTGGAGTGCGCATTTCTTCCATTTCGTCATCTGGATCGTAGCAACAGCCGTAACACTTTTCCCAGTTGCTGCGACAAGAGTTCCAAAACTGAAAATCCCACTCTACTTCTATCTGTTTGCAGATACTTCGGGTCCGGTGTCATTGTCGCTACTGCCTTCATTCAGTAAGTCGCGTCAAGTCATACTCCAGCATGAACTAATTCAATGCAGTCTTCTTGATCCAGCATACTCTGAGATCGGACCAGAGATTGTGTTGGAATGACCGGTGGTTGGGCACTGTACGCTTTCTGTCCTGCCATCGTCATGTCTTCAGCCATCATCACTTTCTTCCTCGACTTTGCTGCTGAACGTTATGTTGAGAAGAAGTATGGATTTGGCACACGGATCTCTTTGAGCAATTTAAACGCTCGACGATCGTCTGCCATTGATGGGGAATCGCACGATATGCAAGTCAACCACAGACTCCCCAGTACATGCATTCTGGCGAGGTAGACGGAACTCTTCCAAATGATAACAAAGGCGCTGTGGCTAGTAGTGGGGGATACCCCTTGACTTGGAGAAGGAAAAGTTGGCAAGCATCTCTTTCCAACAACAATTCGCTGCATTCTTGATCTTGGAATTTGGTGTCATCTTCCACAGTGTCATCATCGGATTGACACTTGCAAATCTGAATGGGATGACTTCTGGGTTTTGTACATCGTCATCGTCTTCCATCAATCCTTCGAAGGTATGGGTATTGGAGCTGTCTTTCGTCGATCTCATTCCCACGAGCATTTGGCTCTGGTTACCATGGGTGTGTTGCATTGCTAGGTCTATCGACTCCAATCGCTATTGCAATTGGTCTCGGAGTCAGAACCACTTATCAGTCGGGCAGCTACACCGCCAACGTCGTCTGGGGTGTTTAGATGCCATTTCAGCCGGTATCTTGCTCTACACTGGTCTTGTTGAACTTCTCGCTCGTGACTTGCTTTTTTAACCCAGTCGAACCAACGACGACAAGCAACTTCCCTTTCATCAGCATCTGTATCTTGTTGGGTGCAGGTCTCATGGCTTTGCTCGGAAAATGGGCATGATTGGAAAAACTAAGGTCGAGATCAGCTTCTGCGATGATCATTTTTCTGCTTTTTAGAGCAAGCATCAGCAGATAAATCAACAGTCTGTACATACTCTTATATCTTTTCACTTCTCCTGATCTTGCTCCGGCTCACGCGGGATTGGTATACTCTTCCTTATGCTTCTTCTGGGACCGTCTGCGTTCATTCGTCTATGCACTGCATTCGTCGTCGATTGAGGCAGCAATACGAGCTATTCTCAATCTCGGCGACTTTGAACAAGCAGGTTTCTCCATCGAATATTTCTTCGCATCAGTATCGCCGTGAACAGAACTGTAGCACTTCACGATGATTTGTCTTCACCAATCTGCCTCATTGACTTGCTGGGGAGTAATGTAGCTTTAGAAGTGAGAGAGCAGTGCGAACTCAACTCACGTGTCGACAGCATGCATCGTGTATTCGCTCTCGGCCATTGTCGATCGACGGCCTCACGAGAACGCATGTAGTATCCGAATTTTGAGGTTTGGTCTCGGAATTTCTCAAATCCTTGCTTGAAGTGAAGAGAAACAAGAATTGAGCTGCGAGGAGATTGTGATCGACCATTTGTGCATAACGATCTTGCATTTGACTTTGACAATATCATTGTGTGACAGCTTCTGCTCGTAGATCTGCTCTGTGTCGCACAAGATCTGCTGCTGCACCCGATATGCCTATTCAGTCGCATGGCATGAAACAGTATCCATTTTGCCACACTCTGATCCCAGCATTGAGCGAAACTCAGTCACAAAGTCAGCGGATGCAGATACTGAAACAAGCACAACATTGGACCATCGATAGAGACGGCTCGGAGAGTGATGAGAAACGTGTATGGATTGGTCAACGAGCACAGCAGCTCAACCATCGACACAGACGGCTCGGAGAGAGATGTAGATCTGTGTGAATTGGTCACCGAGCACAGCAATTCAACCATGGAGTGACAGAGTGATGTAAATATGTGTGATATTGATCTGGGTATATACAATATCCCTCGATGATCGAGGAACGAGATAGGAAAAGATGATCTCTGTCAGATATGAGACCAAAACTCAATGTGGTATCCGCGATACGCCAAGAAGCGCCATAAAATGACTGTACAAGAAAGACAACGTGCTTTTTATGATGCCGTTGCTGTGTCATGTTGAAGATCGTAGCTGACTGGCTTGCATGTGAAAAATCAGCATCTTCGGTCAAAGTATTGCATAAAGTCCTCGCTGGCCTGAAGTCGTCTCAAAGTGTCGAATCATATTGAAGAACAATCTCATTCCTCTTCCATCGTTGACCTTTGGTGGCATGAATAGACATCTTCCATCCGGTCGTCCTTCAGTGTCACCAACAGAAAATCGCATTCCTTCAATGTTTCCAAGCTTGCTGCCAAGTTCATGTGGTAGTAATGATGAAAGTTGATGCAGACAATAAGCATGTCTGGACAGGCCACCTGTCTACGTTCCAAGTGAGAGATGTAGATTTGGCATCTGGTTGAGAAGTCCGACCCAGACGTCTCACAGCAGTGTTATCAACAGCCATAAGAGCTTGACGAATTCGTCGAGTGGCTTCTCCAAGATTGACATTCCAAGCCTCATTCACGCTGATCGCGCCTTTGCAGCTTCAGGGAACTTCTCCTTTGCAGCTTTGGCAGCCTCGTTCAGCGTCTCTTGCGCACTACGTGCAGCTTCTTGTAACTTCTCTTGTGCATTGCGTGCGGCTTCTTGAAGCTTTTCTTGTGCATTGCGAGCTGCTTCTTGTAATTTCTCTTGCGCAGAATCTGCTACGTCTCGTGCGACATGTGATAAGCTTTCTTGGAGTGCAGTTACGGTTTGTGCGGCTTGTCCAATTGGAGATGAGAGACTTGTGTCGTTGATCATTGGCTGTAACAGACTGCGAGTCGGCATGCGTGCTACAGCATTTTGGTTCGCCAAAGGTTACCCCAAAAGTTACCAGGTACTGCTGGCATGACCATGCGCTTTCTTGTGTCCACAGTGATTGATAATTTCGCTTCTGGATATTTGTCTGCATCATGTTTCGAGCTTGTACGACTTGCTGCCACAGAAATGCTCCCAATGACTCGATTGCTGATGGACGATATGTGGCGCTAGTAAGTCGTCGCTGTAATTTTCGCATTCTGGCCTCGTCAATGAAGAAGAACACCGTGGTGGATCTTTGGCCAGTCTTGAGCGTTGTATGTGATTGGATCATGCCAGCCTCGTTTGCGTCGACAGTCTTCCAGTTTGGAAAGTCGTCAATATGTACGTCGTGCACTGGATCAACGACTTGTGATCTTTCGAAGAAGCTGATGGCAGGACCGGTTGTGAAAGTCTCCCCTCTATCTACTTGACTGCAGTGTTTGGCGAATGTCTGGTAGAACAAGTAGTTGCCTGTACCATCACAAACGGTGTGTAAGTAAAGGTCAGCGGAATCCAATGCTTGAAACTTTTACAACTACTGAAAGCTGAACAGCCATGAGTGCACCACCTGGAATGTAGTTCATCTGGATAGAAAGTGCTGGAGAAGAACCATGTCCCAGTCTGGAATTTGTCCAAGTACGAGATGTCTTTCACATGCTGAGTATGGAAAGTGTTGTCTCTCAAGCTCTTCGAAGCTTCCATGTGGCCATGCTTCTCTGCGCTGTTGTGTTGTAACATAATCTTTGAATGTGAGTAGTGATCCTCGCTCACTGTCATATGCCAATTCCAGCTCCTCTCGGTCCGAGTTAGAGACTTTGATGGTGGTCATCAGTTGAGGAATCCCCGTGAGGGTATGACATAATGCAGTCTGAATCTCTTTGTGTGTCTTGTGAATATCAACATCAGCTGCCATTTGAAGAACAGAACGAGGTCATGTAACATCTTGGAGCAATCTGATCAATAGCATTCAGCTTGACAGATCGACCACATGCTGAAGAGTCAGGACTGATGACTGAAGTGTATGACTCCATCTTGAATCGCTTCGAATGCTTGAAATGAGTGGCAAGAACCGAAGTGAAAAAGAAGATCCAGCTTTGTGGAAGTAGAAGCTCAGTTCTTAGAAGTATCAAAGAGCTTATCCCCAGAACCAAGAAAAATATTGAACGGCGATCACAGCTTGATTGACTGGGTGGTAGAGCTAGATGATGTACCTCGAAGAACGGACAGAACTTTCTGCAGCATTGGACATCGCCACTACTTGGACTGTTGAACTCCGTCGAAAAGCATCTCCACGACCAGCTGATCATTCATCAACTGTCACTAGCTTCCAAGATCGTGCTTGTTTTGAAATGAGTGGGTGCCGCATGTCTGTGGATGTCGATTAGAAATAGGCTTGTGATATGATGAGCAAAGTGTGTCGAGAATGCTTGATCCTTGTCTAGCCATCCAAAGTCAAAACCTTGAGTTTTTCAAGGCTATTCTCTTCATCACGAAAGATTTGGCAAGAAGCATGAGCCAGCCACATCGCTACCGTTTTCACAACCTCATGTAGCTTTTCCTTAATTTTCCGATCGACAAGGCTCAAGATGCCTGTACTATAATAGCAGTCTGCGAAAAGAATCATCTCCAAATCTCTGGCCAACCTTACCTCGAATAAGCACTGACGAGATCAAAGTATGGTCGAATGATTCTCGTTATAGAGATCAACACATCCCGCTTGACCAGATGGTACAATGCACAGCTAGTTCTTTGAGAGATCCCCTCTTTGGGAGAAATGTCTGGCCTCGGTGTTTTCTTTCCCAGCTCTTCCTACCACTCAAGCGAATCGAGAGAAGATGACCAGCCATGCAATTGCAATGACTGTGCCTGCAAACTGCAAGACTCTAGCGTATTCTGCATATCCACCACAGCCGCAGAGATGATACAAGATTGGAGACATCACAATTTCCAGCAAAAGCGTGATCATGAGTAGAGTGGTAGTTGTGGCCCCGGGTTGAGGAAACGAAGTCAAAATCATCAACGCGCTAGAGATGTTTCCGGCCTAGCTGCCAAGTTGAAAATTCCAAGTTTGAGGTCGAGATTGCGGAGAAAGCGAGTAAAGCAAAATGCTCCTTCCTACCTAGATCGAGATCATCATTTTGACAGGTACATGCTCGCATCATATCGCCCTGACTAGCGACGCACCATTGCCGCTTTGCCAATCACAAGTCTCTTTCAAGTATTTCTCCTCCTTTGTACCGCATGTAACTTCGATTCTTCGTACCTGTCAAGGAATCCTTCGCCTACTCTGTTCTACACTCTATAGCAAGCAAAGTAGTGATGCAACAAAATGCCGCCAGATCGGAAAGATCCTCAGCCAAGACTCAACTACATCTCGTATTCAAGCAAGAGCAGTTGCAAAATGATATGAGAGATGGTCGAGCAGAATTGGAATGACCTCGATTGAGAGGTTGTCCGGATCTAGTTCACCTTCGTCTCAAGTATAGGCTTACTAGAGCAACTACCCAGCTCGGAACTCCCGGCCTTGATATTTAGACTTTTTCTTCTCTACCACTACCGACCGTTTTGTCACACAGCAATTACCTCCATTTGCTTCCGTACAGAGGAGATAGCTCGCTTACTTTTTCGTCAGGTACCATCAGCATAGACTTTCGTGGCTGCTTCAAGCAATCATCAACTCAAAGATGATACGATGACCCAATTGTGGACATACACCGCGTGCACGGTGCCTCGGTAGTCGCACTATCCATCACTCGACGACAGCATTCTTGCAGAAGTCGATCGTTCGTAAGAATCGGCAAGACCAAGAACAGAAGCATAGACCGCCTGACATTCGATGAGGAGCAATTTCTGCCCAGAACTCGCTTGAAAGAGCCTCCGCTTTACACTAATGGTTATGGTCACGTTCGAAGTTTGGTTGAAGAAGTAGTTCGCAGATGGTGGTACAGTTACAAGAGAGGCACCAGTGATGGCCTGCATCATAGTTACCTTGAGCATGCAACACTGTCCCTCTTCTGAATCATTGTTTTCTTGAGCTCTGTCCTTCTCAAGCTATCATTCACTCATTTTCCTCATTCCTTCCTCATCAGACGTCAAAGAATCGTTCCAATATCAAGACAGAAGCTGAAGATGGCACCAAGACTTGTCACACAAGGCTCAGCATGGGTTGCGCCAGCTGTAGCTCTCAAACCAGAGATCATGAAGATGTCCGCAGTCGACAACCAATGTGCTCAGATCTATGTTGCAGGACAATGGTTCATGGCAGACTCAGACAACCCAAACATGCTCGATCCACTCACATACTTCAAGCATATGAAAAGAGGATTGGCAAGAATGATGTACGAGCAACCAATTCTTGCTGGGTATTGAGACAAGATGAAAGAGGAGCATTCAGTGTTGAAATTCCAGAAGCATCGCAACAGGGTGCTAAGTTCCACTACCTTGACATGAGTGAAGAT
>JAMXBC010000937.1:0-11721 GCA_024138005.1 Lumnitzera racemosa | reverse complement strand
CGTGTGGTTTTGAAAGTAGTCTTCCTTATCGCCCTGTTCTTTGATTTGGTGGTAGAAAACCCATAAATCAATCTTTGAAATATTTTGGTAACTAAAGGGCCCCCCTCTAAATTCTTTAAAGCCCGATATTGGTATTTTCTTCCAGTAATTTGGTTTTTTTCTCAATTGTCGTGAAATGCCCATAAACCACCCTTTTCGGAAGAATAGAGCTGGTATAGCACAAGGGTTTTGCTCCCCTTCATATGTCCTGCTCATGAGTTCGTCCCCCTATCTTTTCAGCTCTACAACCTATCAGGGTTATCCTGAATAGGCAGTTTGGTAGGCGATGCCGATTTAAAATAAATACAGTGCTTAGCCTCAGACGGTGGCAATCCTTATTAATTTTTCCCCAAAAAAGTCAGAAAAACTCATTTGTAAGCTTAACTTTTTTTAAAGGCATCCTGCAATTCCCCATCCCTCATTCTTCTAACAAAAAGAGTGTCGGTTCAAACCCTTCTCAAAATCAGAGCTTTCTTGGTTCTTTAGGTTTCTTTGACTAGCTCAAGTAAGCTGTTATGGGTTTCATTTATTGGACGAAGTTAGGGGTTACAAGATTCCTCCTTCCATCCTAACAAAGGATAAGTATTCTTTTACCTATTGTGCGTAAATGTTGTTAAACAACCCAAAGGTCGTCCAATAGTAAATGGAAGCTCCCATAGGGCGACATCGTGTACTACTTCATCCTGTATACTTTTTCCGATATAAATGACACGGTCACTTGTTCACCCTTATCTGAAGCAACGTAGCTTTGGGGCGGGGATGTTTTAAAGATCGGAAAAAATTTAAACCTCTCACAAAAGTTTTGCGCAACCCTTAGACAATTCCTTTTTACTATGAACGTGATAATGGCCATTGACAGTACATTTAATTGGAAAAAATTTTCCCCTTTTGGTCCTTTTCAAAGTTTAAATAAGGAACTCAGTACTCGCTTTAAAACAAGGTATCCCTTTTCCCCGGGGCAAAAAATAAACACAAGTTTTCTTTCTTTAGCCTTGGGTTTCCAACATGTTTTCCTTTTTTGGGTCGTCCGTCGGTGCTATTCCACAAATTTCCCAGGCACCATGCGCACAGTTTGGACATTCAGAACCATATGTTGAAGCCCAGAATTTTTAAACCTTTTCCCTTTTTAGTCTTTTCCCGAAGTCTGCCCTTCTATATGTTTCTAGGTCGACCCACCCTTAGTTTGGCCTAGATGATCGCTTAGCCCTACTGGTTTCCTCGGCCATCTTTAGATCGTTTATTTCCCTTTTCCCGGCCTTATGTGGCCCTTTTTGACTCAATTATACAGGTCGGGGGATGGGACTTTCAAGGTATCGACCCAGGTCAATTCAGAAACTTCTTCTTTCCTTTAACCCTCTTTTCTATTATCTTGATTCCTTTCCCATATAAAAACCCCTATACTTTTACAACATTTCGAATCTCATACTTAAGCCTAAAAAAAGAACCTCAATATGGTTTGGACCTAATTTTTCCACTTCGGTTCGAATCATTAACACCATAACCTCTTGTATCATAAAGATCGGCTTCCTTGGGAAAGCTCCTACAACCCTTTCAAGTACTTTGGAGGGGAAGTTGGTACAAACCTACCTCTAGCAACCATTTCATCTCATCTAAAGTTTAACACCTTGTCTTTATCTCTTGCTTTAGCAGATTCAACCTTCCATCATGGGGGGGCATACCCGAAACTCTAAGTAGAAGTTAGCCCTTGATTGCATCCCATACCCATAACTTTAAAATCTTTCTTGACCTTTTTTCCCAAAAAGCATTCATCTGCATCTCCACTTTCCCCGAAAGGAAAGTAAATTTTAAACATTGTCAAACCCCTTAAGGAAAATTAACACCTTGTCCTTCGTTTGGGTATAACTACTTCTTTTTCCCCAAACTCTTCAAATCCAATCCTCGAATCTTCCCCAATCTACTCTAATTAATCTTCGTTTAGAAACTCTATTTATACCCTTATCTTTAGGGGTTTTGAATTAGACGTTAGTTGTTGTGGGCCCATAGTATCTCTTAAGGGCATCTTCCCGTAAGTCCCGTATGTATGCCTTAGGGTTATTGTTTTAACTTGCTTGCGGTGAAGACTCTCAACAAAATTTATGAGTCCATCGTTTTTCATCAAATCCCAGGGTATTATTCCATTTTGACTCAACCAGTTTTAAACCCATGCTCTATCACCCTAATTTTCCCGTACATTAAATTTGAAATGGTACGTATTGCTCAAATGGATAAAACAACTTGCTAACAACTTTAATACCCAAAGCTACTTAAAAAGAATAGAAAAAAACCTGCTCTATTTTCACAATGAGAAACAAAGTAGAAATTAGGAACAGTGAGACTACACTTGCTATGCAAAAAAAATTGAATAAACTTAGAAGGAAAACAGAGCCCTTAATAGTAAAACAAACCAAAAATTCATTAAAAATTTTACACACCCTCATGGACTTAGCTTTAATCCCCAAAGAAATTGATCATCTCTAAAGGGCAGGGGCACATGGAAAGGCACTACAATGAAAAAAACTAAAAAGAAACAAAAAAAAAGGGGGGGTAGCAAAGTTCAGGCAATACTGAATGGGTATGATACACACTAGTCCCCTTGGCCCCTATTCCCTGAATATGATGCACGGTCCAAACTGAAGGGGTCACTTGCCCCTTTCTCCCTTTCTAAAGGGAATAAAAAAAAGAATTAAATGTTAAAGAGAACACTAAGGTTGCTCCCAGGAAAAATTTTTTTGTTTAAGGATCATGGTTGATCAAGAAAGTGGGGTTTTTTATCCCTCATGGGTTACTTTAAATGTATGAGAAAAAAATTGAACACCATTAGATTGATGGGCTTTCATAACACTTAAACACCATCTTTTGATTGAGGTACTGAAAATGATTGGGTTTTTTAAAAAAAATTTTCTCAACTATGAATTTAATTATAATTGACAAAATTAACCTTAAGAGTTGATTTAAAAGGAGATTGAGTCCATTATGGTCACTTTTTTTTTTGCTGGGGCCTAAGGGCCCCCCCTTAAATTGGCAAAAAGAAATCTTGAATTGACTTAGGGAGGGGGCCCCTTTATTTGAACTTGGGTGAATATCATAAAAAAAAAAAATGGTCACTAGATTAAGTGAGAAAAAAATTTATTTTGGAACTTTGCTTGAAAGTAAAAAAAATTTTGGCACTAGGGAAGTGGGGAGAAAGTTGAGGTAGGATTCATGTTTAAAAAGTGAAAAAATTTAGGCATAGGGAAAAAATGTTGGATAGAGGACTGTTGGAATCGATTTAAAGAAATATTTGTCCTTTTCCTTTATTATATTATTATTATTATTTTTTGAAAAATTTTAATAGGTTTAGGTTTTTCAAATATGTGGGCCATTGAAAATTCACTCCTTTTCTTGACTTTATTTAAATCCTTGAAAATCTTGTCTTTGGGTCTTTTTCAATGTAAGTGATTTTTTGTTTGCACCAAAGGTGATCTAAGGGAAAGTAACTCTTCTTAAACCTTTTCAAATGTCTTTAGTCACAGAAGGGACATTCTAATTGATTAGTTTAATCTAAGGGGCTTTTTTACCTTTTTGGGTTTAAAATTTTCATTCTTAAAAAAATTCGGAAAATTATGGTCTATTTTGAAAGTGAATGTTTTAATCAATCAATTAGGTCTTTTTCAGTTTGCAATGTAATTGGGCCCTTTTGGTCTTCATTTTAAAAATAGATATCAATAAAGTGCCTTTTAAAAGAATCTTTTTTTTAACCCATGTTTACAATTTAAGACCTTATAGGTAAAACAAAATTTGTCTTACCAGTTTCAAAAAAATTTTCCCAAAGAATAATTATTTCCTAATTAGAAGAGGGGGGATTGTAGGTGGGCTGTAGTTGGTTTTATGCTGCAATTTTTTAAATTTTTTGTCCAAAAGTTGTTAGTTTTAAACCCACCTTGATTGTTTTTTTGGGGTCTTTATTTGAAGTTGGCTTTTAAATTTTGGGAAGGGGTTTTTTTTTTGTGCCCTTGATCCTTTTAAGCTTTGGGGCTTTGGACTTGTTTCCCCTTTTTGTGAGATCTATTTCTCGAAAAATTTTTCTCATTTTTCCTCTTACTCTTTTTCTTTTTCCTTTTTTTTTTTTTTTCCCTTTTTTCCCCCCCTTTTTTTACGTAAGACAAAGGGATCATTCATTTTTTGGCTTGTAGTCAAATTTGGTTTTTTGGTATAGGCATTTCTTCTTTAAAAAAGGAAAAACGTTTTAATGATGAAAATAATAATTGAATTGATGAAATAGATAAACATAGATTAGTTAAAACCTTTTCTCTTATTAATGCCCCAACCTCTTTTTTACCCATCGTAGGGTGGTTCTTAATAGGTATTAATTAGAAAATAATTATTTAAAGGTCAACAGGGTTGACAAGGGAATTTGTTTTTGGGATTTGAGAAATGAATGCTTAATTCACTTTGTTTAGCCATCAAATTCAAGGAAATCTCCATTAAGAAATGAGCCCAAATACCCATTAAATTCATACCAACTTCAAGATATATTTTTTTTGGTTTTTTTTTGTTTGGAATTTTAGTTTGCCTCCTTTCATTTGAACTTTTTCTAAGTGAGTTTTTCCCTTTTGGTAAATTTCAATGGATTTGTATTTTCAATTTGCGTTAGGATGCCATAAAAGGGGCAACTAAGAATATAATTTATTCAAATTACAAAGTCATGCAAAATAGGTTATTTAGACTTGTAAAAAAAAAAAAATAATTCTTCTTTGCCCTTGCTCCATTTAAGCACCCAACTTTTAAGAAAACATGTGAGCTTGTTAAAAGGTTTGGGTAGACCAAAATATTTGGAGTTGTAAGTCATTCAGTTAAAGTCCCCTCGTGACTAAAGAAGGCCCAAACTTCTTGAAGCTTCGACTAAATAACCTTAGTATCAATAAAGTCTTCAATCTTGTTCCTCAACCCCCATTTTTTTTCAATGGAGTGCCCCTTCGACTAATACGAGAGCCCCATCATGCTTTTGGGTCAAGTTGTATGGTTTTAATTTGTATTGGGGGCTTCACAGGCTAAGATCTTGCCTTCTTTAAATGATGAAAGATTTGGGGTATTATTTTCCCTCAATTTAGTAAATTGTCTCCTCTGACCCCCTTGGACTTTTTTTTTCTCACTCACCCTTTAAACTCTTTTCTTTTTGGGCTATTTCATTATTTAGGTTACTAACGTTTGATTGTATTAAAATTTTGGGGTTTAAAACCCTTTAGTGAAGGGCTTTTTGCCATTTATAAATCTGCGATGCTCTTCTTTTGTGTCCCCACTTTTTTTTAAAAATTTACAACTCTTTTTTTCAAGGGTTGATCTAAAGGAACTCTTGGATTAGCGATTATGGATAAAAAATTTGCAACTATTGGGCCTTTTAAAACTATAGTATTTTCTAGGAGGTGATCTTATCATTAGCTTTTAAACCTGTTTAGAAAAATCCTTACTCATAAAAACCCTTCATTTTTTTCTTTTTTTTTTTTGAAAATCTTTATGTTGCAAGAAAAAGAGAACTACTTAACTTCTTTAAAAAGGAAAATTTTACAAGACGGAGAAATTAAAAAAAAAAATTTTACAATTATTTTATGGGGATAGACTTAATTACGGGCCCTTCTTATAAATTGCAAAAATTAAGGTGACAAACATTTCAAAACTTTCAATAAACCCAAAAGAAAAGATTTAAATTTTGTAGGTATTAAAAAAAATTTACTACAATACTAAAATAGGAAAATGCTTATTTTATAAATTTAAAATTTATAATTAAAAAATCTAGTACTAAGAAAAAATGTTTACTGGGAACTAATGAAAAGGAAATAGAAAAGTTCTAGTGGAAGGGAAAAGGTGAAAGGGGAATCTATTGGATTGATAAATTTAAGGGGAGAGTATAGGAAATTTTTTAAGTTTTAAAAAATTTTAAAAAAGTAGGGAAAAAAAAGAAAATTTTTTTTTTGTGGAGTTTTGAAAGCCTATGAAATCTTAAAATGGGTTTTTTTATTTAATCAAATATTTTACAAAAAATTTCATGGGCAAAGTTAATTATCTTTAAAGTAAGAAAAACTATTTACAAAGTTATGAGGTTTTAAATTTTATAAGGTTAGTTAAAAAAATTCTAAAAGTTTGCCTTAAAAGGTTAATGGTTTATTCTATTCAAAAGTGGTGGCAAAAATAAGGGGTAAGAGAAAATTATTTTTAATTATGGGGAAAAATTTTGATTTAAAAAAACAAGTAATTTTTATAAAGAAATAAAGGCAATGGATAAATTTACAAACTGAATAAATAAGCACTAATATTTAATTAAAAAAAGACAGAAAAGATGAAAAATTACAAATGCTAAAAAAGGATGGTGAAAAAATAAAAATTGGGGTAATAAAAGGGTTTTTACGATTGAGACTTTTATGGAATTCCTTATTACAGTATAGGGAAAATTAAAATTGTTTAATAGAAATGTTTTTTTTATAAAATTTTTAATTATGAAAAACTACACTTTTAAAAAGGGAAAAGCCCTATACAAAGGAAAAATTTTACATTTGGGGTTTTAAAGGGAAGTATATTAAAAACTTTTTTTATGGTTAAGGAAATTTCGATAACTTTTAACCTTTTATTGGTAATGCCCTATTACCTTTTTTTTCGCCGATCTAAAAGTCGGGTTTTTAAATTAGGGTGGGTTTTTAAAGGCCCTTATGTTTTGTGTTTTTTTAAAAGTTTTAAAAGGAAAGGTTCATTGGTTACATCGAAGCTTAAGTGGGGGGTTAAAATAAACCCTTAAGTGGTGGCTATACTATTGCCCAAAAAGCTTACAAAACGGCCCCCCTCCTAAGGCCCTAAAATAGTCTAAGTTTTCCATTTACTTATCTTGATGTAATAAATATCCCCCCATTTCCATGTATTCTACACTGAGTTAAAAATTTAAAAAACAATTTTTTTTTACAATAAAAGATAAAAAATTAACATGGGTTCAAAAAAAAAATTTTAATTTCGAAAGGTTTAGGTGGTTAGCTTCTTTTTTTAAAGTAGATTTTGCCAAGCTATAAATCTGATTTTAAATTTTAAATTTTTCCTTTTTAAACCCAAATTTTGTATTGAACCTCATACCCTTAAATATAAACCCCAAAAAACTAAAATTAAAGGGAAAAATTATTTTTTTTTCTTAAAAAAATTAAAATTTTTGGAGTCATCACCCAACCAAGGTAAGGAAAAAAAAGTTAAATTAGAATCAATTGAAGGATTATTCCAACCTAGCCCAAATTTGAGAAAATTTTTTTTCAAAAACCAGATATTTTTTAAGTTTAGGGGCTAACCTTTTTAAAACCAAATAGGAAAACCTTAATTTTTGAACTTTTTTTTTTATTTTTCAAAAATGTCATTCTAAAGACAATATTTGTTCATAAATAAAAAATAAAATTACATTACTTGTAAAAAATGAGGAATTGAAAAAAATTTTTTTACAAAATGGGAAAAAATAATTTTTTACATGTTTTAATTCCCTAAAAATTTTCCTTTAAAAGCATTACGTACTTATTATTTAGGATTTAGACTTTCATTTTCATTTTTTAAAATTTAACGTGTGGTTTTTTTTTAAATAGAAAAAAGTCAAGTTACTTTTTTTAAACATTAAAATTTTTCATTTGGGAAAAAATCTAGAAGAGGGGCCCTAATTTTGAAGTTTAATTATTTTTTTGAAAGTCCTAAAAGAGCCTTAATTTTTTACAAAAGGTTTTTTTATAAACATTATTTTTGGAAAAAACCTTTTTTCTTAGTGAAAAAAATACTTTATTTTGTACCTTTAAAAAAATAAAATTTGAAAAATACTTTACAGAAAAAAAAGGAATCCCTTTTTTTTTTTTTTTTTTTTTCTCTTCCTTTTAATATAAATTTTTACTTTTATGAAATAAATATTTGTTATTTTCTTTTTCAAAAAAAAAAGGAAAAAAAAAAAAACAAAAGAAAAACTGATTTGGGTCAAACATGGGTTAAAGGAGGTTTAAAGGGTTGGGTAGGTTTGGGGGATTAGTTGACCTAATCATGGTGTAGCATGTATTTTATAAAAGAAGTGGGCTGGTGACTGCTAAGTTATTTTGAGGGTTTTTTTCAATAGCCTTTTTTGGGGGGGAAAGGCTAGTTTCATTTCTTTTTTATTGGGAAAATGGGGTTAGGAAGGTCCCTAGCCAATGGTGGTCTTTAAGGGTGTTGGATAGTAGTGGCGATGATGATTGTTTTGGTTGCGGTAAAGGTTTGTAAGGTAAAAAGGTATCGAGTCGGTTTTTTTGGGGGTGGTGGAAAATTTTGGATGGGTTTGGTTTCGAGAAGGAGGGGGAATGGGGGGTTTTTCTTGTAGGGGGGGGGGGGGGGGGGGGGGGGGGGGGGGGGGGGGGGGGAGGAGCATATCAAGGGTTTTAGGTTGGTGGTTTTTGAGGTTTTAAGCCTATGTAGCTGGTACATGGTTGGTTTTGCCAAATCATCCGATTTTAAGTAGAAACCGGGAAAAAAGTTTGGGGGGAATTGATGACCTTGAGAGAGAAAGTTTGGGTTTGTAGTTTTTTGAGTGGTTTGAGTGAGAAATTGATGCTAGCATTTGGATGAGAGGTTAAAATTTATATTACCCAAATTTGAAAAAGCTTGGAAACCCCATTAAGGTAGATTAGCATCTCGGATTTCTTGTGCATGGGTTTTTTTTTAACCCGTTTGAACTACATTTTGGTTAAATCTAGACAACTTTGGAAATTTGATTAAAAAACTAGGCTATGTATTCAACAAAAATTTCCCCTTTTAATTCAGTAAATTTTGGTTAGAAAAAGTGTTAAAATGACCCGAAGTTGCTAACCAAAAAAGGGAAAAAGTGTTGCATCCCGTGGCAAAAGAATAGACAAGGCGGTATTGGCTGGGTCTAAGCTTCCCGAAAGCTTGAAAATTAGTGATGGGGAATGTGAAAAAGAGTGAATGAAAAGTAAGCAAAACACATGAAAAAACCCCAAAAATATGAGCCCCATGGAATTTTGAAACTCATGGCACAACTCGATATGACCCCCAAATTGACCCGGGTGAGGTTATCACCACTAGCCTTACTTAAGTTTAGGATAAAAGGAAAAAGGAAATAAACAATTAGTTTTTATGAAACGAAGATATTCAGTCTATTGATGAAAAACTGATGTTTCCCTGTAAAAGAGTATTTATACTCGATAAGTTAGGATAATTGCTTAAAAGGGGGAAAAGATAAAAAGGGTATTTTCTAAAGAGGTAATTATAAGAATACAAAGGAAAAAAAAGAATTTTTAAAAAAAAACAATTTTTAGTATACCGATTGATGGGAAAATAACCCTTCGAACCAATATCGAAAACCGAGCTAGAGGATTCAAGGGTCGCTGGGAGAATACTAGCTCTAAGCCAAAATGAGAGGGGTTCCCTATCCTGAGGATTTCCTACTAACCTGACTATCAGATCTTTACATGCCCCCGATCTCCCCTATTCAACAGCAACACTTTATTTTAAAAGAGATATTTAAAGAGTGGTTGAGGGAGATCCCGATCAACTGAAGTTTTAGCCCTGAATTAAGCTGACTTCTCTTTAAAAGAACTAATTGGGTCCTTGATTGGGCCCACTCAATCGGCTCCTACCAAAAGATTACTCTGTTTCTCCCTACCTTATACCTATTTCCCCATCTAGATGCTAAGGATAATTCTTTTGATGCAACATTTAGAATGTTTCTTTCCCTTTTTACATTGAATATTCTGTCTCTTTTACCCTTTTTAGTTTGTCTTATGTAACCTAGTTGTAAATTACCTTTTTATCTTTTCATACATTTAAAGTAACCCTAGTGGATGGGTATATAAATCCCCACTTTCTTGTATGCAACCATGATCTCTTCAACAAAAAAATTATTCTGGAGCAACCTTAGTGTTCTCATTATCATTTAATTCTTATTTATTCCCTTTAGTAAGGAGTAGTGGCAATGACCCTTCAGTTTGGCCGGTGCATCATATTCAGTGGATTATAGGCCAAGTAGGACTGAGTGGTGTATCATATCCATTCAGTGTTGCCTGAAATTTGCTAGCTTTTTCTTTGTTTCTTTTTAGTTTTTTTTCATTGTAGTGCCTTTCCATGTGTCTGACCTTAGAGAGGGCATCAACTTCATTGGTATTAAAGCTAAGTTCCATGAGGGAGTGTGTGAAATTGTAATGAATTTTTGGTTTGCTTTACTTTTAATGGCTGCTGTTTTCCCTTCTTAGTATTGCAATTGTTTTTCGTGATAGAAGTGTGTTCATGTTACCAATTTTACTTTGTTTTCTTTTGTAAAAATAGAGGGGTTTTGTTTCTATTTTTTTAAAGTGCTATTGGTTTTAAAGTTGTTAGCAAGTTTTTTATCCATTTGGCAATACTGTCCCATTTCAAATTTAAAGTGTAAGGAGTATTGGTACTAGGCATTTTGGTCTTAATTGGGGTTGTAGTCATAAGGGTAGTAATATGGGTAGTTGATGATAAATTTATGGACTCATAAATCTTTTTGAGAGTTAGTCACCGAAAATGCAATTTTAATAGAAAATAACCCTAAGGCTACAGTAGCGGGACTTACAGGAAGATGCCCTTAAAGAGATCTAGGGCCCTGGGCAATCAACAAACGTCAAATTCAACCTAAAAGTTGAGGAGTGAAAAATAGATTTTGCTACGAAGTTAGAGTTAGAGTAGTTGGGGAGTGTCGGGGGAGTTGGATGTTGAAGAGTTTGGTGAAAAAGAAATGATTATTACCAAGGTAGGCAAAAGGTGTTAAATTCCTTAAGGGTTGACAAGTTAAAATGTACTTCCTACCTTCGGTTTAAAGTGGAGATGCAGATGAAGTTGGGGTGGAGAAAAGGTCCGAAAGTATTTGATGTTATGGGGTTTAGGATGCAATAAAGGGCTAAATTGCTACGTTAGAGTTTATGGGTATGCCAATGTAGTGGAAGAGTTTTAATGCGCTAAAGCAAGAGATAGAAAACAAAGGGGTTTGAACTTGAGATGAGTGAAATGGTTGCTAAGAGGTAGGTTTTTACCCAGATTACCCCCAAAGTACGTTTGCAAGGGTTTTTAGGGGTTTGCCAAGGAAGCCGATCTATTGATGACTACGTAAGAGAGTTATGGATGTTAAAGATTCGAACCCCAATGGGAAAAATTAGAGGTCCATACCATATTTGGGGTTTATTTTTAGGCTTAAGTATGAGATTGTAAAGTTTGAAAGTATAGAGGTTTTAATGTTGGAGAGGTTATCAAAATAATAGAAAAGAGGGTTTTTTAAAAGGGAAAGAAGAAGTGTTCTGAATTGACCCCGGTCGATACTCTTGCAAGTCCCCCGTCCATACCGACCCGTTAAGTTGAGTCGAAAAGGCCACATAAGGCCGAGGAAAAAAATGACGATCTAAAAAATGGCGAGGAAACCCGTAGGGCTAAACTACATCTAGGCCAAAAATAAGGGTAGGTGACCTAGGAAAACATTGAGAAAGGGCAGTTCTGGGAAAAGACTAAAAAGGGGAAAGTGCTTTAAATGTTAGGCTTCAGCATATGGTTGCTGAGTCCAAACTGATGCGTCATGGTGTTAAAGGGGATGTGTGGTAGGGACCGGAGAGGAGCGAGCCGAAAAAAGGGAAAAACATGTTTGGAAAAACCAAGGCTAAAAAAAAGGGAAAAGGACTTGTGTTTATGTTGACGGGGGAA
>JAMXBC010000936.1:0-11737 GCA_024138005.1 Lumnitzera racemosa | reverse complement strand
TTTATCTCTTTTTTAAATTTTTCCCCCATTTTTTTTCCATTACCTTCCTCTTTTCCTGATGTACCACTAACTCCCTTTTACTTCCCAAACCTCTCTCTTTTTTAAACTTACCATCTTTCCAAAAATTAGACCCACCCCTCTCTTTTAAATTTTGGTTGGTTTTATTTAGATTTTAAAAAAAGTCATGTAAGATTATTAACGTATTTTTAAAAAAATTAAACCCTTTTTTTCTAAATTTGCTCTAACCTTTTTTTAAAAAAATTATGATTTTTATTAACTTTATTCTCTTAACATTTATTATTATGATTTATAATAAAATTTAATAATTTTAAAAATATATTTTTTTTTATAAAAAAGTATTACAATTTTTCCTATTATAATTTTTAATTAAAATTTTAAAATTTATTTTATACCCACAGAAAAATGCATTATTTGTAGTCCTATATAAAACTTGTTGGGACCACGTGACTTTTTATAAAATGGATCTCTCCCAAACAAAATCATAAGCTATAAATGAATGTGACATGGTTGGATCCATTGGACAGATTGGCTTAGTAAAAATTGATGGGCCCTGATTCAAGTCAAATGGACCTTTCAAGTTCCAGGCTTATGGGGTGGGGCGGGTTTTGGGTTTCCCTGACCAGGGGGGCTAATTCATGGATCCTCCCCTTTTTTATATTTTGTTTTTTTTATTAAAATTAATACATTTTTTAAGTAATTTTATTTTAAAATTTTTTTATTTACCCTCTATTTAACATTTTTTAAAAAAAATAATAAAATAATTAAAAAATTAAAAATAAAAAAAATTAAATACTTCATTACTCTTTTTTTTTCTTTCTACATTTCCTCTTCCGGGAATGCAATTTTTTCTTTTTTCCCACTTTCATACTTCTCCTATTTCCCCCCCCTCCTTTAATTGCTCCTCCCTATCTCCTCTCTCTCTCTCCCTCCCTTTTCCTCTTTATATATATATGCTTATTGTTACTATGGTATTTTTGTTTTTTGGGCCTAAAAAAATATCAAAGCATACGATATTTTGTCCCACAAACAAATACGAGTGCATATTTATTAAAATTTATATTTTAATTAAACAATTTAGTAAAATGAAAAAATATATAAAAATTTCCCTGAAATAAATTACTGTTAAATTTCTATTTTTTCCCCCGTTTTTCTTTGTTGATCGCCGCTAAATTTTATGCTTCCCCTTTGCCCCGGTTATCTTCCCAAAAATTTTTTCTCTGCCAAAATATCTTTCTCGACCGCAAAAATGAATTCATAAGGGCGCTAAGACTTGTTTAATATTACGAGAAAAATTTTAAAAAATTTTCCGAAATATTTTATAGCTGGCACGTCACCGTAAATTGTTTTGCGTATATCTAAGTTGAACCTCGGGGAATCTAAAAAGTCAAAGCAAAGTCAAAGTCATGTCATGTGTAAAACCCTAAAGAAAAACATCTAAGGCATCAAGGACCCCAAAAATCTTCTATATGCCATACAATCCACAATAATACCAATTCACAATTTAAATTACTTAAATCATAAATAAAATGTAAAATTTAGCCACTTAACTCAATAATATAAAATAACTATTTAAAAGGAATCAAGGGGGCTATAGCTAACAAACTCAAAAATTTAAAATATAACGAGCACAAAGAACATACTAAAAGGTCAAAATACTCAACCTATAGAAAAAATAGTGAAAAATAAAACACCTAAAAGAATAAATACTCCAAGTTCCCAAAAATTTTCAACCCCAACAACCCCTTCACATAACTTGTGCCATATCAAAGAAAGAAAAATTTCCTTTCCTCATCTTAATAATAATAATCAAAAATTAAGTTATAGTCAATCATGCCCTTTACCTTTGCTTATATAAAAAAAAATAACCCCGAAAGGTGATAATGTTTGTACAAGATACCAACACAGGTATAAAACATATGTTATGAAAAAGTTAACAGGGCACTTTTGAAATGGGGCACTCAGGCCCCCATTAGACCAATGCGTTTATAGCTTGGCTGGCTCTTTAGGCTTAAACCTTACTGTATTAAATAAGCCCAATAATCCACAAGCTATAATGCTAGGATAAAAACAATTATGTGAAATAGCCACATTTGAAAAAGTGAAATACAACGGACACAACGACCCCCCCTCCAAAACTTTTGAAGAAGATTTCTCCCCCCAACTAATCTCCAATTTTCCCGGTTCACTTCATTACAAATACTAGGTCACACCCTAAGTAAATCTCTTTTGACTTACACATCAAGCTTGCATTTATTTCTATTACTTCCCACATTCAGAAGCCCCCTTGCTAACTTAAACATCAGAATAGCCACGCCGGACATCCTTTGGCATCCCCTTTCCCGTTGTTATTTGTAGGCTTTCCAAAAAGAACCCTAACATCTACCCGAAAGAACTTAAGACAATTTGGCACCATCTATGGGAATTAATTCCCACACCCGAAACCCCAAACACATTAAACAATACCCTATGAACAAATTTCCTTTAAAATTATGTCTCAAAGCGATAACAAGAGATGTATGGAAAAATTTCATCCTTAGACCAGTATAATGGGGACGATGATCCATATGACCAAAATTCTTACTTTTGTACCCCCATGAACCTTTTGGTCATAGGGATACTATAATGTGTTTTTGTACCCTCATGAAACCCTTTGTGTCATGGGGATACTATAAAGTGTAAAACTTTCTCAAAGACCTTGGGGGAAAGGGGCTGGCGTGGGGTTTAAAAAACCTCCTCGACAATTCCATCAGCTCGTTGATAAGTAGCGTGGAGATTTAGTCTCCACTTTAAGGCTAGCAAGCCCCCATCAAGGTACATCATCCTTTTACCTTGTAAGGTAAGGTGGGAAAGGGGAGTCTCTATGTGACTATATGGCTTGGTTACACAATCCGTAGTCAGATCCCTCAGCTAGACAAAGAGTTTTGTTTTTATGCTGCCCAGCTTGACATTGACTTAAGAGATTTCCTTCCGATTGCTTGTGAAGAGCAAGTCAAAGAAACCCCAGCCCAAATTCTAGAAATAAAGCCTAAAAAGTACATCAACTAAGATGACAACATTCCCACCAAGTGCGATGCGACCGAGAAAAGTTTGGAAGCAAGACAAAGAAAAATTGTCGGTAAAAGTTTGCTTCGGCGATAGGGTGCCAAGCAAACTAAAGGGGGAGAGCTCCAGGAAGAATCATTGAGCTAAGTACAACTTGCTCCCCTCTTATTTATACCTAATACACCCCCCTTTAATTTACCCAATTGCTCAAGGCTATTCCAAAGTGAAAGCACTAGATTTTGCTCCAATACCACAAAAAAAAGCAAGGGGAAACCTTAGTCTTCAAACTCTGATAAATTAAATGTCAGTTTTACAAAGACCATGGCTACATCATTGATGAGTGTTTCTAATTTAAGAATACCTTCAAATATGCCATTTAATGTAGTTTCTTCAAACAAATATTTTAGCCTATTTGGAGGAACGACGATGTTTTTTTTATGATGAGGAGATAAGGCACCTCAGAGGGCAACGAATTGAAAACGCCTATGCCGAGTAGAATAATGACTACTGCAATGATTAAAACCCCATTGGTGTCTTTACATAATAAATGGGGTGAGGGTGGGCACACCTTTAAAAGCCGACCGAGCACTAGCAGCTCGGTTAACACCCATCAGAGGTACAAGCCATAAGGGAGAAGAGATAGAAGTTGGACACTTCCATCTCCCTTTTCCGAAAAAAGACCTTGAAAGAGTCGATACACCCCATCAAGACATCTTAATATAGGGGGGAGGATCTCAAAATTTTTAAAGGTCCTAAAGATTTTGGTGGAATTGTAGCTCTCTAACAACGCTTCCTCATACTTGAAAGGGAGAAAGAAGCTACTAGTAAAAAATGAAGTCTATACCAAATCCCATCGGTTTTAAAGAAGTATAGTCCCACCAAGGGATCATTATGCTGACAGGAACTTAGCGATGACGATTAACACAACCCTGAGGTTTTTGTGAGTGATTGCCCTTCCCTTTTCAATGTGCTTTGAAAGATCAAGCCTGAAGGTTTGAATGTTTTCCTCTCCATCTGAAGGCCAAATTCTTGACCCCACCAGGGGAGGAGCATGTATATGTGATTAAAAAACATCGCAAAAGCTATACATTGGCAGCCAAAGGGGATGGGGATCTTTGCCCTAGAAACAGGTTCACAGGAGAGGCTGGCTAAGAGGGTGGCTAAGAAAAACAAAAGAGTCCATGAAAGTTTGGGTTGAGACTCCAGCCAAAAGGGAAAGGAGAAATCACGCCCTCCTAGGGCAAAATTTGAATAGGTTCCTTGGCGACAACGACGCTCAAATTTCCCCCACCCGGGGGCCCTAGTCTCAACATTAAAAATACAGTTGGCCGCAATAGAAAAAGAGGCATTTTTCACCAAAAAATAGGCTCAATCGAGGGGAAGTAAGAAGCTACTTAAAACCAAAATTGTAAGGGGAAAAAAAGTTATTGACATGGGTGGCCAACAATTTAAAGGTAAAAAAGAAGAATGGAAGTAGTGAATGTGCATCAAATTTTACCAATCTCAATAAAATTTGCCCCAAAAAACTGGTTCCCCCTTTCCCCTGATTTATCAGCTTATCAATTCTACATTAAGACTGATGGAGCTTTATGGATGACTCTCAAGGGAAACCCCAAAACAAAAGGACCTAAAGATGAAATCATACCTTTTTTCAAATTACGGTACATATTGCTATACCATGATATTTTTTGGACTAAAAACGTTGGGGCTATACTAACAAATGGTGACGAAACTGTTAAGCTCTAGATCAGGCAAAATATGAGGGTACATGACGACATGATGTCAAGAGCCAAAAGCCGTTTATCATGTAAGGATCTCCAAACGCCTTCAACCGAATGTACACGTACAACTAAAGCTGAACCCCAGAGTGAGTCTTCAACATCAGATCTGGTAAGTTCCTCGATTTTTTGTCATATAAAGAGGTATCAAAGGGTAACCTCGAGAAGATCCTACCTCAGGGTAATGAAAACCTCCAAACTTGGTCCGAGCTATAAAAGCTCATTGCATGGTAGCTACTTCGAGAAAATTTATTTTTAAGGTATTGACAATTCGCTAAGCTCTTCAAAAATCCTAAAAACCTAAAGGGTTATGAATGGACTCAAAAGTGGATTTACTGCCTTTCAGTAGCTTTAGAATTTCCCTCATCCCCACAATCCCCCCCAAGCCTGTCTACTAGGGGACCTCTTTTTGTACCTAGCCGTGAAAAATTTGGGGTACTCTCCTTTATTTGGTTTTAAGTAGAGCAAAGAGAGCAAAGTAGTCTATTAAGCAGCCATATAACATGGGCCCTGAAGTCAGGTACACTCGGGAAGAAAAATTTTCCCTGGTCATGTTATACAAAACGAGACAAGCCCTACTTCCAAGGCCCCCAAGTAGGTAATCGTATTTCTAGATAAACCCATTGCACACCATGTTGCAAAAACCCCAACGTGTCGGATGATGATGAAGACGAAATGGAATTGAGGTGTTTGCAATCTAGTATCACCCATGAATGGCCTATAAGGCACAGTGTTACCCGACTTAGAGTAAAATATACAGGAGAGGAGGAAGCACCATGGGCAATAAAAAACCAATGTAAACTCCCACATTGCGGATCACCCATTCGGTGGTGAAGGCATGGGCCTTATTCTGCCCAAATTTGCATAAGGTACCATTTGACCCCTCAATTTGCATTCATTCCAACAAAAATGAATCTAAATATGAAGCACTTTTGAGGTCGAAAAGCAAACCCAAAGGAGATCAGCATCAAACATTTGTAGATCTTTTTCAGATAACCATGCTTTCGTCCCCAAGTTGGGTGAAAACAAGGGTAGGGGTGACACTATGACTAGTACCTTAAAAAAGTCAATAGCCCCTAATGGAATTCCCCCTCTAGGACATCGGTGGGCCCCAATTGGAGAATTAGCGGGATTAGCTATCCAACTCCCCTTATTTGCATCGAAAGCCCCAGGTAAAGGATAGCAAAATCTTTATAGATTACCCCATCGGAAAAAAAATATAACTCCGGACTCAGTAAAAAATTTTGGGGAAATAACCATAGTATACCCGACCGAGCTTTAAAAGGATCCTATCTAGGTTACTTAAAGTAAAGCACACTCCGAAAATAGGAGGGGGGTAAAGAAGCTCTTTAAACCATCCACCAACTTACTTGGTCAACGGGTCTTATATTTTTGGGGGGTCAGCCCACCCCCGTTCTAATGCCTCCAAGAAGGGGAAAGGTAGTGTCATGAAAAGTCATGTTTGAGTATACAAAAACCATTCAATCCCAAACCCTTACCTTCAAGTACCAGGCTTAGGTATTATATCTATATGAGCTGTAGCTCAAAAGTGCCCATAGTTTTATAAGCACGCTCCAGAAATCATCCCCATAGTCCACCCCCAACCACAAATAGGTTAGGGCTTTCGCACAATGGGGGATTGATATCCCGGTGCCTTTTTAAAGCTTCTAAGGACACATTCATAATTGTTGCCGTTGAGTACTTCAAAAATTTGAGACAATTTTGAAGCGGTAGTAAGAATACGGAGAATGTTAAATATTTCATTAGAAACAAATTCTCTCCTGGTTTAGTGCCCCCAGCTCTCATCTAGACAAGGCTGACATTTTGGAAACCCTTTAAGTTCGGGAAAATTCTGCGAAAGCACCACATACCCTACAGTTCACCTCGGTTGTTATTTCCCAAATAAAATTGGCGGAAAGGAACCCTCAGATCTTTTTCGGATAGCTGAAAAGGGGTTGGGCAATCTTGGGCGCCCCAGGGGACAAACGCCTAATATCTTGTTGGGGTACAAGCCACCCCCCGTACTTTTATGGGTGAAACCCCTTTCGCCTGGCTTTCAAGTAAAAATAGTTTTCCCTAAAAACCAAAAGTTTCCCTAATATTCAGACTAAAAGTTTTGATGCCACCTTAAGAGTTATGTTGAAAAGCTAGCTTTAAACACCATGAGGAAATAAAGACCTTATACTATTTGGGGAAACCACATCCCAACACGAGCCTCTTGGTATTTCAATCAGAAGGCCCAAACACAAGGGTTTAAGGTCAACACCTAGTGTTCTAAAACTAGAAGCCTAGGTTCGCGTGAAGGTAAGGCAAGCTAACCCCCAATGGGAAAACCCGGGTCAAGTAGGAAAAGAAGGGGAAATATAGCATTTTAGAGGGAAAAGTTTTAGATGGCGAAACTCTCCCGCGAAAAGGGAAGCAAATTAATCTTCAGCTTTATTTTGTTAGCATTTTTTTGTACATTTTTTCAAAAATAATGAAATAAAAAGTTTGTTTTAAATTGTTGTCTATTCTTCTCTCATTTTCCCTTTTTCTATTGCAATCCAAACCTTTAAAAGGCAATGGATGCTCTATCCGGAGGTCAAAACGCAAACCTTCCCCTTTTGAGTAACCTTGGTAAGGGGAAACACCCCCTTGCATAGGGGAAACCCCCCCCTTCCCAAGTAGGTAAAAAATGCCATGACCTGACCCCCCCCCCCTTTGGGGTAACCCTTCAAAAAGAAACCCCCATTAGATAGAGGAACTTTCCCCCATTAGGCGGGTTGAAACCCATCGACCTAACCCCCCGCCCCTTACCTTGGGGAAACCCCTGAAAAGGGGGAAAAACACTCCTTTATGAGGAATTTCCCTTTATTTAATGTTTAGAACATTTTGACGAAACCCCCCAACTAAACTTGGGTAAGGGAAAACCCCCCTTGCGCAGGGGAATTCCTATGCAATTTAATTAAAGGGGAAAAAAAAAAAGGTATATAGGGGCTTTTCAAAAAAATTCATCATTCATTCATTGATATTGAATTATACAATAAAGGGTAACATTTAGCTAACTTAAAATGTTTCCCAAAAAAGAAAAAAAATAAATAAATAAAAAGCATGCTAACCCTGAACAGCAAACTCCAGAAAGTTAGAAAACCCAAAGGCTTGTTTTTGTTCAGAGCATTGACCATTGGTATTTTAGGTGATAGGTTTGACTTGGAGCGGGGCTTGAGGGAGCGAACAAGAGTACAAGAGGATTGCCTAAAGATGGATTACTTAAGGGTTGCTTTGGGGGTGGTTCCTATAGGCTAGTAGAATGGATGTAAAAGGCTTTGCTTGGTTCCCAATAGTAAAAGGGTGCTTGATCATTGAAGGGCTTGGGCGCCTCTCTCTCAATCCCAGGGCTTCCTTCTTTTTGTGAAGGTCAAAGAATTAAAAAGTTGGGGAAGCTTAATCAAGTTCTGGATAAGGGGGGGAGAAACCTCCTTCCCAGTACATGGGAGCCCGGTTGGGCCTTTCCCGCTTATCAAACCACTTTTTCGGTCTTCCAATAGGGGGCAAAACCTTTTTAGTGGCAACATCACTAAGGACCTCTCAGTCTCATTTTGGAGATGATCCCCTCCATCTTCAAAAACTTTCTCTCGTAGTTCCTAGACTTGTTACTCAAATCTAACCCTTAAAAATTGGGGGCCCAGCTTAGCAAGTGCTTTAACCTTTCAACTCAGATGCTTTCATCCCCAAACTCGATTTAAAAACCTTGCTCCCCGAGTCCACAATCAGCATTCTCCTTTTGATTTGGGGGCCCCGGTTTCGCCGTCTTCATCTAGTTTTTAAGAGAGGCAATTTTATCCTTAACCCAAGCATTTAAGTTTTTAGCCTTCAAGTTACGGCCTTTCTTAGCTGTTTTTTTTTTTCCCCTAACATTTCTTGCTTTCATTCGCACCTTGGCTTTGCTTGAATCCCCACTCCTACACATGGATGACGTAGGCACCCGTTACCTTTAGAATTTTCTTAAAAAATTTATTAGAGAAAATTTACCCCCCATAAATTTCTGCTAGCGTACACCTCCTTAAAGCTTTTACCTCTTTTAAGGTAGCATTAAATTTTTTCAATTGAAACAGCACTTTGGGTTTTGGGGACTACAATGAAAAAGAAGGCTACATTAAACCATAACGAGTAAAGCTCCACCTTCCTTCAAGAACCTTTAAGGTAACCGTCACCCGGGGGTATAAGACCCTAGGAAACCCTTGCTGATGCCAGTACTTACTGTTAAACTTGGCGTGGACCTCCCCTTTACCTTAGGGGCTCCCCCCATTTTCTTCTCTCCATCTTGGGGGGCCCTTTTAAAAAAAACTTCATCCCCAAAAGGTGTATGGCACTTCTCAAAAAGGTTCGCCCTACCCCCATTAGCCTAAATTTTTTAAGACTTTAAAAAAAATTTATCCCCCCTGTCGTAATACTCTAATCAGGATGAGCGGTGGTCTCATTCCTTTTCCCCCCAGCTCAAAGGCACCCTTGCCAAAAGGGCCCCTGCTTTTAGCTCCCAAACCTTGGGTTTCCCCCGCTGTCCAAGAGTCTTGCACTTTTGGCCAACCACTTGAGGAAGAGCACCTTCTTTGACCATTTGTTCCTCCTTCACCTTCGAAGGGGAAAGCATTTAAGCTTCGGGCCCTTCCGCATTGACTCCTTCATCGCTATGACAATGGGCTTGTAGAAGGGGACAAGAGTGGGAGTAGGCAACCCATACCCAAAGGCTCCGCATCAAACGAGCTTGTCTCGAATGCTAAGGGGAAAATCCCCTAAGGACCAGACCTCAACTGTACCTTACTATTTTTCCTCAGGCCTTGGCTTTAGCTTTAATCCCTTACCCTTTAGTAAGTTTGCCTTGGTTCTCCCTTAACGTCGGCTCATCAACTTATCTATAGAAGGATGAGGCATTCTTTGTGGCCAAATTTTTGCTTGCATGAAATTTAGTTGAAAGTTGAGAAGGAAAAGAAGAAGATACCCAAAAAGATTACTATCTACCATTTATAAAAACATGCCATGACATGCACGGCTAAGGAGGCCCTCCATCCTATAAGCGCCGAACAAAGTACCTAACATTAGCACAATAGACAAGCACATAGAACGAACTTGTACCTTTAGCCATTTCTTCACCACAACTTTCTTCAAGTTAAGGACGAGCTTGAAAATCGAATACTGAAAATACCTCTCTATAGTCTCTGCAGCATTAATCTCCCAATTGTGTCTCAAAACCATGAAGGCTAAGATCTTTTGGGCGGCTCAGTGTCATTGGGACCAAGCCCTTCTCATCCCATTCGAACCATCCAGTCCTCACGTCTAGAAGTCTGCCCCCTTAGACAACTTAACTACCACGTATTTGTCCTGCTAGCCCTTTATTGAGTCCACAAGGCCGCAAACAACTTCTTCACTAGGTGCGGTTGGAGGTAAAAGCTACCCCCCCAAAGCTCTTCTACATGTAAAAGTGACTAAAGAGCTCGGGGGTAGCCCTTACCACTAGATACTCACAAGGCATCTAAAAAAGCCTTCAACACACTCTACCCAATGGGAGGGACCTGTGACGGACTGCATTTGATGGTAGTTGAAGAATTCGTTTTTGAAGTAGCTTAAAGGGGAGGCGTTTCCCAAACTCCAGGCACTTCTCAAACACTACGAAAACGCTTCCCTAACGCAAGGCTACCCATTCATCCCTTTTCGGTAACCTTATCTACCCAAGGATTGCCTTGACAATGGAGTTGCTTATAATCCAACTGGTGGTGATTACTTACTTTTGCTCACTTAGCTACTAGCCCTTTACCTATTACGGGAGCATTGAACAAATCCTTCATAGGGGGGTAGAGGAGCAAATGCAAATACATCCCTAGGGACGACATTGATGATTTTAGCCTTGTCCAGTGCCTCTACAGCCATCCAAGTAGGCTCGTCAAGTTATGCTAGTCACAAGATTTCGTCCTCCCTTACCTAAGGGGGGTCACTCATTGTAGAATCAGAGTTAGAGACATGTAGTGGTGAAGTAAATCTATCTCACCTCAGTTAGTTGACATGGCTGCATATTCAAAGAAGGAAGGAAAAACCCTTTTAGAAATTTGTGAAGAAAGTTTGAAAGTTTGATGCAAATGCAGAATTCATAATGGTAAAACAAGAAGATTGCAGAAAAGTGGTCCCTCATTATGATCCTGCTATTTTTTAGGCAAACCATTTGGGAAGCCATATAGGGAGTTATTGGAATTCACATAAGCACGAATCCCTTGGAATGCTACATAGTAGTATCGTAAAAGCGTTTTGATTAGCTGATCACCTTTAAAAGGCAAAGCATATGTAGCTATACGCTGGTCTGCTGCAACATGACTCATATCACATCGCATTTAATGCACAGAATACAAGTGAGCAAATTTATTTCAAAAGGGATCTTTTCAAGAGGAAGTTCTTCAGGCCCATCCGACTTTCACCTGGTCTGCTGATAAAGACATGGTGTAGTCACATCTACTCAATCCGTGGTGAGCACCCTTCGGACATACCAGTCTGTAGCTTGAAGCGCTTGCTTAGTAAGTTTCGAGGGTGTCCTACTCTAATACCCTAGCTAAGGCTCAACCTTGCTTGGGTCTTTAACACTCTACTTTGGAACAAATGCCAAACCACTTTAGTCCATCCTACCTTAAACATTTTGACTCAGCTATCCCTTACCTCGAACACTTCCTTAACTTCCAGCTTAGAGCTACACTTCACCAAGTCATCACTTAGCTAAGTTGGACTCCTTTATGTAAATTGGTCACACCTAAAACAGCCCATATATCCCTCTCCTTGCCATCACCTAAGTAAGGGGCAAGTGTTGATAGGGCACTTTGGACATGGGCCCCTCAAATCTAACCAGATCTAACATGTCTCATGGCCTGGCTTTCCCT
>JAMXBC010000935.1:0-11740 GCA_024138005.1 Lumnitzera racemosa | reverse complement strand
TATTAAAAATGTATATATGATACCGTAATTTTAGGAATTTACAATAACATAAATTAAAATTATAAATTATATATTAAAAGTATAGGAATATAATATATATGTATAATCATAAGGTACATAAGAAAAAAATAAGAAAATGAGAAAAATAGCAAAATATACCCAAAATAAAAAAAATCACAAACATAGATTTAAATAATTATAAATTATAAATATGTTACGAAAAAGTGAAAATCAATATTTTTATAAATTTTAAATTTAAATAAAAATTTTTTATGATATTTTTGTATTACAATTTACGTCACGAGTCACAATGTGCAAAATGGACCTTGTTACGAAAAAATACGCTCAAAAACGTTTTAAATGGCTATAAGTTCATAACAATCCGAGCTAAAATGAAAAAGCTACATACGATTAGTTTAAAAAAGCTCGAATCGATGATTTCAGTAAAACAATAACCGATTTAAGTAAACAGTACGGTTTAGCATGCGGGTTTAGGTATTTAAATCCCTAAACTAAATTACTTTCTCCATGTTCCTAATGTTAAGTGATCCTGAGATCGAGACCCACTTACCTTGGATTCTACGACCCCTAAGCTAGCCATGGCCAAGTGAGTTTTTCCTTATGATTCCATACTCGTTGTGCTTGTAATTAGTGAATCTAAATTTGATTTATAAATGAATGTATATGGGGTTAGGTTATACTTATGCATGATAATGTTGTAAATGGTGAATTACTTTAAATTTCAATAATATAATGTTGTTGCATAGTAGATTCAATAGATTGATTGTTTGTGACTTGGAATGATAACTGATTTAAATATGACTTAACTTTTTATTCAACTAGAAAAAGTTAACTTGGATCATGCTTTAAATCATGCAATGCATAACAAATTTCCCGGGCAGTTACATTACTGGAGGTAGCAAGAGGCCATACGTGGGTTGATTATTGATTATTATTGATTTCTTTACTGTGTACACATGTGATATATGACCTTACCCTTGCCTGCGGGATGACTAGGCATTGGAGGCCAACTGCCTGGCTATAGGTCGAGTCTAGAGGCCTTCGTTAGGGGTAAGTGAGGGTTGCGTGAACCTACTCACAATTATATGTTAGAACTCGTTTGTTATAAAGCTGGTAAAGGATGTACCATTACATTTTAAATACGAAAAGCGAAGTTTTCATTATGAAATAAGTTTATATGATACCCGGATTTTGACTGTACCGATGAAACTCCAACCTTGACTTTAGAGGGTGTTAATCTGAGTTACATGCAGTACCTGGTTTCCTGCATATATTTGTTTGGCATACTACTTGTTCATACATTCACTTGGTTGAACTTAACTATGGTATAAACTTGATTGCTGTATGGTTGAAGGAACTTAACTTACTAAGCTCTTGTAGTTTACTCTCCCAATAGTTTTCTCTTGGAAGTTGTGGATGATCGGGCATGGGTTAAGAACTGAGGGTTGAGTGTCAACGTTGAGTGAGATGCATAAATGTTCGACTTTGAGAACAAACTATATGGTTCTTAGAATTCTTGTATACTATATTTAATTTTGTAACTTTAGTAAGTTTGAGTTTTAAACTTTATACCTAATCTTATTTTGGTAGGAGATATCGATTCTTTGCGGTTCTAGTGGACTGTGACTTATCGGATATCTATAGTCACATATATGTAGTCATAAGTTAATTAAATGAAAACTTTAGTGACTAATTGTTTAGAATTTGCAATATTGACTTGCAAGATGATTTTCAAATCATGGGTGCACACATGATATGAAAATTTTAGGTAATCTACTAGTCCCTTTATGGTCATGACATTTTTCCCTGCATATTAGGGTTTTTAGGCTTTTACTGTACGATTAAGGTTTTAAGGTTTTACTTTTTTTAGGGTTTTTTGACTTATTATTTAAGGTTTCTGACTTATGATTTGGGGTTTCAATCATTTTATTTATGGAATTTATTACTATATGATTTATCATTATATCTTAAGCAATTTTAAAGATTATCCATTAACTATTGTACTAATTCTGAGTTCGGATATAAAGTTTATAAGGGTTTATATTATCTCCGTAAGTATAACGTTGGCATTTTTAAAGAGATATTTTCATATAACTATTGGTGTCATATGATTAAATCATTATTGATTTTTAGTTACTTATGATATAAAACCCAATTAGCAGATTAAGGTGTAATTTTGTGTTTTAATTTAATTATTTGTATACTTTTCACACATTAGGCACATTTTAGGGCTTAATGTGTCAAAATTTAAGTTGATTAAGCCCATTAGGTAATCTTGTCTAAATTAGTTTAAAGAATTGAGATGATTATTGTTGTTTGAGTATGTGTTAGAGGGGTAGATTAGGGTTTTAGGGTAATTAAGTGATTAGTCTCCAATTAATGAATAGTTAACTATTTATTTATATTAAAATAGTTGGATTATGGTTTTCAACTATAGATTATGGGTTTTTACAATTTAAAGGTTTGCATGCTTTTGGGGTTTTCTAATTAAGATTTTTTTAGGTTCAAAGGTTCATTTAAGGACTATGTATTCATTTTAAGTTTTAAATTTTCATTGGTAGGGTTATAAACATCAATATTCTTTTTTTTAGCTTAGTTTACCCTTTATCGATTTTAGGGAGCTCTCAGGGGCCCTTCGACTATCAGTATTTTTCCCCATTGGGGTTTGGAATTAGTTTCATTAAATTAGCTTGACTTTGAGAGTAAACTTTAATCATTGGGCATTTGTTTATCGAATTTTAGGGCTTTTGAGTATAATGGTTAAGCTAAGGCTTAGCCTAGCAATAAGGGTTTTAGGAGTTTGAGTTCTAGTTTTTGAGAGTGTCTTTTAGGTTTAAGGTTAGTTATCTTGCCAATACTAAGGGTATCTTTTAGGAAAACTTATTAACTCCTAACCTCTTATCTAGGAAATTTGTTGGGGTTTATAGAATACTGATTCACTACGATTTGAGGAAAACTATGGATTATTAGATATCCATAGTTATTTATATTTTACATTACATCAATTGTTTAAAATAAAAAACTTAGTAATTAATTATTTAGGATCTTGAAATCTTTGACTTACAAGGTAATTTTCATATCATGGGTGCATGCGTAATATGAAAATTTTAGATAATCTGATTATGCTCCATTTAGGGTCATGAAAATTGATATTCATTGTAATTAAATTTTGATCATTGATATCATATTTATTTTCGATTCATTGTTTGTTTAAAAGTTTGGTTTTGTGTTTTCTAAATTTGATTATCGAAATTGTCTTAGTTTGTTTTATATTAACAGAGATAATCTATTACTCGTTGCTTTTAGCATTTATTGCTTGTGTATTAGCTGTTTGTTTAGATTTCATATTTATTTGTTGGGATTTTAATTTTAGATCATGAGAATACAAATAATGATTACAAAGTGTTAAATGGCCTAGTTTTAATTTGTTCAAAATGAGTTATGTTGCTGAATTTTGTTTACTTTGAGAAGTTAAAAAGTGATGTTACTTTGAAGTTACATTTAATATGTAAAAGTTTTGGAAACTATTAAATATTGTGGGGGTTTATTATTTAGCCCTTAGCTGTTCTTGTTGTGTCATAATTATGTAGTGAAGTAATTGTATCTTAACATAGGCATGGCACCATTCAATTGTGAAGATTACATGAATTTATTTATTTTTCTTCTATACATATGTTGTTTCCTCAATGTTTAGCTGTATTTATTTTCCCAAATGTTGTTTTACCACATGTTGCTAATGTAAAAATAAAAAACAAAACAAAACATACAATAATATTAATTTACGAAATAAAAAAAGTTAATAAATATGTATATATATATATTTTAAGAGTATTGTAAATTAGGAAAAGAGTTAAAAATTAAGAAAATTAGAAAAATTAATCAAATATAATAGGTATTTATATATATATCATAAAATAAAATAAAAATAATAAGAAAAAAAAATAATAATAAAAAAAATAATAATAATAAATTTGAATTAATAATTCTAAAATCTCAAAAATAGGTAAAAATAAGTAATTAGAGTAAATAAGCTTAAATAATAAATAATTTTTTTTTCAATTATATGATTTAAATAATTATTAAATCGTAAATTACTAAGAAAAAGCTTAAATTAATATTTTATAACTTTTTAAATTAAAATAATAAATTTTATGTATTTTTATCAATGTTCAAATTGTGAGTCACAACGTCTAAAATGGACTTCGCCACGAGAAAATACACTTAAAAAAAATTAAAAAATAGACTATAAGTTCATAATGATCCAAACCAAATCGAAAAGTTTTACGTGATTTGGGTAAAAAGCTTAAAACAACAATTTCACTTAAACTAAGTGACGTAAATAGTATAAATTACGATACTAGTTTAGCCTTAAATTCCCAAACCTTAAATTTTTTTTATTCCTCATTTTTAGGTGATCTTGACTTTAATCTTGAGCTATCATTGACTATTGCGACCCCTAAGTTGATTATGGCTAAGTGAGTTTTTCCTTTAATAATTCCATACTTGCTTGTGTTTGTAGTTAGTCAATATAAATTATGTTTGATAAATTGAATTTGTATGAGGTGGGTTATGCTTGTGTATGATAATGTTTTTAATGGTGAATTTACTTTAAAGAATGATAACGTATTGATGGCGTACAGTAAAATTTGCTAGGAACAAATTGTTTGTGACTTTGTTCATCACTAAATAATAAGATCTAATTTTACCGACTTAAAAAGAGCTAACTGAAACACAATAATTATACACCAATAATAATTCTGGTCATAACATCACAAAGGAAATATGAGGCCATACATGGTGTTATTTGATTATTATAGATTTCGTATGGTTGCTACGTATGATAGACCTTACTTGGCCCGAGGATACTATGCATTGAGGCACCAACTACCTAGCTAAGGTTCAATCCAGAGGTCTCTGTTTAGAGGTGGAAAGGGCTACTTTAACCTACTCACAATCATCATAGAACTGATTTTGATTAAAATTAAGAATGGATTTTACCATTACATTTTAAATACGAAACGCAGAATTTCGTTATGAGATAAGTTCTAGTATGATACCTGGATTTGACTATGCCGATGTATTCTAACCTTAGCTTCAGAGGGCATTAAATCAAAGTTACATGCATTACTTGGTCACCTGCATTATTTGTTTGGCATCTAATTGACATGCATTCATTTGATTGAATTTAATTGTGTAAAACTTGATTGCTGTAGGTTAAGGGATTATCTCGTAAGCTAGTTAGCTTATACCTTTGTAGTTTACTTTCACGGGTTGAGTTGTTCGTGGAGTTAGGCTGCCGTATGCCTGAGGTTTAGTTGTACAGTTAGGGGTTAATGTAAGAGCAAGATATGATTGAGTTCCTTATGATAATATATTTAGATTATGTTCTTATTTTTAATGCTTTTGATATCCATTTGCGTTAAGAAGTATTATAGATTGTTATTTATAAAATTTCGTATAAAATTGATTGTGTTTTATATTTCTTACCTTGTTATTATTATCATGAATTGATATTGCTTAACTTGTGTAACTCTTGGTTGTTTGTTGTAGTTGTTACCTTGGTATCATAAAAAGGGTTGTAATTTAAGAGGAAAATCAACCCTGCAATCCTTTTGTACGGTATTATGGATTACCACAACTAACTCCCTTTGGGGTTTATGCAAATGCATGTCTAATTTAATTAAGGGGTCAAGTATTTATTAGCTTGGTTCATAGGTGGACCAATCATTATATCAGATATTTTAAAAGATACTAGTTTTAATGCAACAAACATTTAATCATATGACTTTGGTTATTTACAAAACAGGTCAACCATATCAAGCACTTTTCAATTTCCCATTTACCCTAACTGCAATGATTTTAGTTATTGAATATTAATTAAGTATTTTTGTAACTACAGTATAAACAAGCAAAGTAGGGGTGGTGTCTTCATCAACTTTGAGTTTAAAACAGTCCCAATTAATTTTCTATTTTTGTTGAAGTTAAAATCTTTGTCCCCTAAAGAAGAAATTTTAAGGGTCATGAGTATTCTATTTGCATCAATTTAACTAAGCTTTACTGTCCACTATCTCAAAGTTAGTTGTTTTTGTAATTTGAACATATCTTCCTTGTTTTAACTCTATTTTTGGTGATTTTATAGTCGTTTCTGTTTTCAAATTTCTTTCATTTGGTGAAGTTGTTTTTAAGTTTCTAGTTAAAGTAAGCTTTCGGTTTATTGCCCAGTAAGGTCGTGGGCCTAATCGGGAAATTGGTTCACTAAAGTTTTGGCTTAGTTTTTGACTTGGGCTTTATAATCAATAATTTAGGCCTTCTTTTAAGTTTTTTTTAATGGGCTTTTTCTACCAACCCCTTTTTAAATTTAAGTGGGTTTTGGTGATAACATTATAGGTCTAAATGGGCCTTTTTCCTAAGTTTAGGGCCTAAATCACTAAGCGGACTATGATGAGTGTTTGGAATTTGGGCCCCTTTGGGTTTTGGGTGGCCTTTTAAAATTTAACTCTTCCTATGCCTTTTAACCTAGGGTTAGATCTTGTCACTTAGTACATGAGTTTTAAAATTTTGGTTCTTTGGGCTTAATGTATCTAAATTACTATTTAGGCCCTTTAGGCTCAAGCCACTTGTTTTTTGGAACTTAAGCTAACATTGGACTTAAGTTTAGCCACTTTTAAATTTGTTCACAAAATCTGGTTATTATGGTTATTGCGGTTAATTAACACATTCTTAAGCTATAATCAGCATTAAAGCTAGTAACATACTTTAGCCAAAAGAATTTGATGAATTAAGTCCTAAGCCATACATAACACTAAATAAACTTCATTAAGTTAATAAACAAGAATTTTAGATTTTAGTGGTTTAATGAGAGTGGTGGCCATGAGTTGTTTTCTAGGGTCAAATCTTTATGTTCATGCAAAACACTTATTTTTAATGGTATTTTTAATAAGTACCTTTGTTTCTACTATTCAAAAACCCAAATAATCACTTCATAAAAGTGTGTGGAAATGTTGTGGGGGGAAACTATTAAGGGGTGGCTTGCATGGGAAATAGACCCTTTATCAATCTACTTGATGATTTACTATCAAAACTTATACTATTCTATACTACTTAGTTTATTAGTGTGTTCTTCAAACTAAAAGTTTTTTTTTTTCCTTCACTAACCTTTGTTACCTCTTATAACCCCATAGAACTTCTAGGGAGTTCCTGTAAGTGAGTTTAATAAAGAAAAATGTAAGTTCTAAATTATTTGCAAAAATCTAAGGAAAAATCCTAGTTAAGTATTCCCGAAGAAGATGGTAGAAGGCCTTCTTTGGTGGTTGTATGCTATGAGTTAAGTGTGTTATGAGGGTGTAAGTGTGTGTATGAGGGTGTAAGTGTTTTGGAAAGGGTTAGGGTTAGAGTGGTGTGTGGACCCTAAAAAAAAATCGATAGTTTGAACCCAAATTTTAAAGTTTGAGTGTTCTAAATTGTATAATAAGTCAATAAGGTAGTAACAATAAAAATTTTATGAAATTAAAAAATCAATATAACACCAAAAATAAAAACCCTAGAAATTGGTTTCAAATTCCTAATTGCTACTAAAACTCTAAATTTAAAATTTTGCACATTAATCAAAATTGAACCCGAATTTGACAAAACCCTAAAATAATAACATAACCTATAAAATTTTGATGTTACTCAAAGTGATAATTATAGTCAAATTGAATTATTGGATTTAAATCGCTTAGTGTGAAAAAATTTTAACGAAATCGATACAATAACTTGTAAAAATTATAATTGTAATGGGTACCAATTAAATTGATTTAAATTTTTACAAATTTCCCAAAAATTTAATTTATGATGAGTATTGTTATAATTTGTATGTTTAGAAAAATTACATATAATTATTTTTAATTTTATTTTCTTCCTTTTCTTTCTTTCTTTTCTCTTTTCTTTCTTTTCTTCTTTTCTTCTTGTTGCCATGTCCTAGAACGAAAGAAAAAAATTAGATTTGCACCCAGTAAGTTAATTTTGGATACGGGTGTTTCAATTAGGAAAAGCAAAAACAAAAAAATTAGGTTAAGTTGTCTTTTTCCTTAAAAGCTCAAATCAATTAGATTTTGGAAGAATATATATAAGTTCATTTTAGCGAAAAATGGATGTTGGAATGTGAAAAAAAAAAAAATCAAAGAAAAAAAATACAAAAAAAAAACAACAAGTTTCACTACACACACGAAATTTAAAAAAAAAAACAAAAAAAAAGAAAACAAAATCAAAACAAAACCGTGAAGAACAAGGGAAGAATAAGAAGGGGGAAGGAGGAAGAGGAAAAGAAGAAGAAAACAAAAAATAATTGGTAAGTATAATTTTTTAGTAAGTATATATGTATATTACATGGGCTGTACGTGTATATTTAAGTATTTATATTGTATTTTAGTAAATATTTGATTCATATCTGTTGTATGCATAAGTAATAAATTTTAAAATATATATATATATATATGTTGTCTAAAAAATATGAAGTTATAAGTATAATATAGGGATGTGTATGTATCCATAAGCTTCATAGTTGTATTAGTAAAATTTTTTTTTTTCGAAATAAAAATTTGAATAAATACATGGTTGTACAGGTGAAGAAGGGTAGGTATGTTTTTATGAATAAACCTTTATTTTTTTAAGTATATTATTAATAAAAAACTTGTATTCGTATGTTGATAAGTATTTTTTAGTTATATTTTTCTACATGTAAGATATTATTTTACTATAGTTACATGTATGTGCATGAATGTATAATAATATATATTTTTGTATAAAAATATATTTAAAAATATAGTAGCTAAATATTTAAATTGTATTTATAATTAATAATAATTTATAAATAAAAAATTATAAATAAGTAAAGGGGTAGATATTTTATATATAAACCTAAAATAGGGGTTACGAAATTAAAATAAATTATAAAATTAATCAAATATGTATAAGGATAAAATATAAAATTGTAAAAAAAAAAAGAATAATAAGAAAATAAAAAAATTTAAAAAATGTAATAGCAATTTAATAATAATAATTGTAATAAGACTAAAATCTCAAAAAAAAGTAAAAAATCAATTATATAATTTAAAAAAATTATTAAATTAAATATATTAAAAAAAGCTAAAAATTTAAAATTTTTATTTTTTTTCAAATTTAAAAAAATAAATTTTTTGTATTTTTATATCACAATTAAATTGTAAAATATAACATCCAAAAAAGGATCTCGTCAAGAAAAAAACGCTCGAAAACAATCAAAATGGATTAAAAATTTTTAACGATTGAGCTAAAAAGAAAAAGTTATATGTGATTTGATAAAAAATTGAATCGATAAATTTGTTTTAATTAAGTGAAGTAAAACCCTTCAAAAATTGATTGGTTTAGATTTAAAACCTCAAACTTATAAATTTTTTTTACCCCTTTGGGGGATTTTTGTATTGATCCCGGTTGCAACCCAAAAATTTTACGACTCTTGAGTCGACTTGCTGAGTGAGTTTTTTAATGTTTTATCTTGTTTGTTTTAGTTAGTGAATATAAAATTAGATCAATAAATGAAAGTTGTATGGGGTTGTGTTATACTTGTGTAGATAAAATTTATTTAAAGGTGAAATTTTCTATAATTATAATAATGTATTTATAGTTGCAATAGTTCACTAAGAATTAATTTTTGTAACTTTTAAAGTTATTGAATAATAAGCCTAATTTTACTCGACTAAAAAAGTTAATTGAAATAGCATAACATGCACTTTTTTAATAATTCCCCGGGAGTCATATTTCATGGGGGTGCGAGGGCCTGTGAGTTGATTATTGATTGTTTTTAGATTTTTATACGGTGTAACGTGTAATATGATGTAATGGGGAATCTAACGAAATTCCCCCGTTTTTGTATTCAAAAAAGTAATGGGTTTCCATTATTAGTTTTATTAAAAAACGTTCTATATATGATTGTGAAAAGGTTACGTAGCCTTCCTCCCCTAAACAAAGGCCCCTTTTGGGCTCGACTTTAAATAGGTTTGTTGGCGCCTCCCCAAAATAGTCATCCCCCGGGGCCAGGGTAAAGGGATTTGCATGTGGCATGTCAAAACTAAGCAATCAATAAACAACCCCTGTATGGCCCCTTGCTTTCCCGTATAATTGATTGTGGAATAGTTATGTGGTGCTTTATTTTGTGTGATCTAAGTTAAATTTTTTAGTGAAAAAATTTAGGTCTTATTTATTCAGTAAAATTTCAAGTCACATACAATCAATTTTTAGTGAATCTACTATGCAATAATCAATCTTTTGTAATTTTAAAATAAATTACCATTAAAAACAATTTTCATGTAAGGCACAAAACCCAACCCGAACACATTATTTTTCACTCATAAATTTTTTCACCAAAATACAAACATAAACAAAATTGAAATCATTAGGAAAAACTACTTAGTCATAGAACTCAAGGGGGTAGTAATCTGGTGGCAGCTTGAGTCTATTCAAAATCACTTGAGAAAAATAAAAATTTGTAAGTTTGGAAATTTTAAAAAAAAACTAGTATCATAATTTATAAAATTTTTTTACCTAGTTACAGGAAAAATTTTGACTAAGCTTTTATTGAAACGTGTGTAATTTTTTATTTAGTCAGATTATTAGAACTTATAGTCCATTTTGATTTTTTTTTAGAGTATTTTTTCGTAACAAAGGGTTATTTTTGGGGTTGTGACCGCAAATTTTAATTGGAATAAAAATATAAAAAATTATTTTTTTAGTTTTAAAAAAAATAAAAAATTTAAATTTTTGTTTTTTAATATATTTTAATTTTTAAAAATTATTTAAACATTAATTGTTTTTTATTATTTTAAAGCATATTTTCCCATTTTTGAGATTTTGCTTATTTTAATAATAATTATTATTATTATTATTGCCTTATTATTTTATTATTTTTATTTTTCCGATTTTACTACACACACTAAATTTTATATTATATTAAAAATTTATTTGTTTGATAAATTTTATAAATTTTCTTTTAAATTTGTAATTCCTAAATTTTCTGTATTTTTATATTTATATTCTACTCCTCCCGTAATTTTGAAATTTTTTTTATTTGTAAATATATTATATTAAATACATATAGACTTATTAAAATTCAGTATTTTATTATTAGTATTTGATATACAATTTTGTATACTATATATTATCATATACATTGTTATATTCGGTTTACCCCATATATATACTATAGTTTTAATTTATTATGTTATATAATATATTTACATATTTATATTCACTCATATGTAAATTTGTTTTTAAGAATATATGACTACTTATAGAAATTTAAACTACATATATACTTACGATACATATTTTATTTTATGAAAATAATTTGTATACATAATTTCATTTAAGTCTTTTAGTGGGTGTGTATATATATTTTATATTTTAGATATATATCTACTTATTTTTAAAAAAAACTTTAAAATTTTTATATGTAATTTTTAAATACATACATTACTCTTCCCTATTTATACTTGTACTATATGATACATACATATCTTTTACATAATTTTAATTTTCAATTTAATTACTTATGATAATACTGTATTTTGTAATGATATATTTTCAAAAAAAAAAATCAAATACTACATATATACATTAATTATTAATATAATCTTACTTTCAAAATTATTTTTCTTCCCATTATTTTTTTTTTTTTTTCTTTCTTTTCTTTTTCTTCTTCCTT
>JAMXBC010000934.1:0-11743 GCA_024138005.1 Lumnitzera racemosa | reverse complement strand
TCCCAAAATCTAGGCTTCAACGTTAGAGCATTTCCTTTTCCCAAAAAATTGGGTTCTTGGAAAAACGATCAAAGCCAACAAGCTCCTTTTTGGGCCTTTATGGTGATGGGGTCTTTAATCAAAGACCTAAAAAAATATCTATTAAATTTTTTTTTTGGTTATTTTTTTATTTTTTTCTTTTCAGTGAAATGTTAATTTAATTTTGCATAATGTATTTAGAAATAATTAATAAATATAATGATTTTTGTGAAGAAATTAGAAAAAAGCGGAGAGAGTTTTAGAAAAAGAGGTTTTTAAAAGTTGTTAATGTATTATCTAATTTTTTTATCAATATCATTACCATTGTGCGAAAGGTTATTTTCCCCTTTTTCATTGGGATTAAAAAATTTGTAAAGTTAGAGGATAAAATTTAGCAAATTTTCCTGGCTTAATTTACATAAAGGGGAAAAATAAGCTAAAAAATATTTAGTGTTATATATTTAAAGTCACGTGAGGTGCTTTGAGTTTCTGAAGTATATAAAAAACAATTTAGATAACATTTACGTATGGCATTCGGGGAGACCAAATCAATCAAGGGATGGGAGTCAAATAGGGCAGAACGTTTTCCCTGAGATTGCATGCTCATCAAACAACAACTAATGAAGGTGAGCCCAAGCAGTGAGATTTATTGAAAGCTCTTTGTTTTTTCCTTGTATTTTTTTCCTTTTCGACCTTAGAAAGTGTTCTGAAATTACTTGATAATAATTCATCTATTATTTAGCTACTTTTTGCTTGGAGTTATATGTAAAAAACAAAACTAGGTTAGCTACACTTGGAATGGCAATAAAATTTGACAATGCAAGTTGATACAGGATGTTTTGTAAAAAACCTACTTAAATCTACTCGAGAGCAGTGAGAGGGATTGGAGAACCTTTAAAGAGTTTTCGATATCGTCCAAATCAAAGGGCGGCGGTATTCCGGTTTCATGGAAACCATACTGCATGTCGTAGTTAAGAGGGGACACGCAGATGTTTTTCAGAAACTCGGGGAACCCTTCCCCAGAGTGCTTCTAAAAAAACTGTTCGGAGAAAATCCCCCTAAATGTTGTGAAAGGGGGAGAAAGCCTAGAATATTTAAAGCATTGGAAAAAAAAAATCCTACGTCGACACAAATTATGCGAGGGAAAAGAGACACATTTCTGACGGCTGCACGTTTTCTAACAGAGAAGTAGAAAGAAAATTTTCAAAAAACCATGTGATCCTCCCGGTTACCCTTTTAGCGGTCCTTTTTCGGCGAGCTAAGGTGTGCTAATTTATTCCGGTACAGGGTAGGTTTTAACAATTTTTTGCCAAGCATATTTTCGTTTGTGGATATATTTATTCTAATTAGAAGTTCTCAATTGAAATTTTCCCCCTCGATTTCCCTTATTAACAGTTAGAAAGGGAAAGCATAGATAAGAATGAGTAAAAAATACATAAAATAAGTAGAAAAAGGAGAAAAGACCCCAAAAAAAATTCACCTAGAAAAAAAGAATTGTGAAATTTTATGGTAGACTAAAAAATTTGAGAAGAGTATCAAAAAATAATAAGATTCCCCCAAAGTCACTATCTTCTTTTTAACTTCCCAAAAGATTAACAAGGGTATATTGCAATTACTTTAGATAAGATGTATTGATCTAAGCAAATTAACTTAAAAAAAAAAAAAAAAGAAAAAAACCCAAAAATCAATTTAAGGCTTTGTAGTGTAGGAAGAAAAACAAAAATGATACAAAAACGTCAAAAAAATGGAAATTAAGCAACACACAAACAGGGGCCTGATTAATGTAATTAAATTGCCAATCCCCCTTCTTGTCCATACAATCGCCAAATAATTTTAGAGTTCGATTAGGGTCTATTTTGTTGGCCCAAATTTCCCAGAAATGATACCCCAACTTCAGTTGACCTTCCTCAACCCATTTTTTCCCCTTTACGTCCCTTTGTAAAGCAAAATGTTCACAAGCCCCCAAAATCGAACAGCATTTATTTTTTATCTTGAAAAAAAAATAAATGCAAATGTGTGTATGGTAAGCCATTCTAAAAATTCCATCTCGGCTTAATTCTTAGTAAATGAAATAAATTTGCAAAAAGATAAATTCCTTTACATAAGGCCCCCCCATGGGTCTATTACCTTCCATAATGGAACTTAAGAAGTTAGAAAAATTTCCTCGTGGAGCACAAAAAATGCTATGTCATGGCCATAAATCCTTTTGGTTAGTGTTCATTAAACTAAATCTTTTTTAAAAAACCCGTTTTAAATAAAATTTTTGATCTTTATTGAATGACCCCAATCCCCCCCTTTTGGGTATTTAAAGTTGATTCTTAGGTTCAAACAATGTAATTTAGGTTGAATTTATTTTTTCTTTTTTTTTTTCTTAAAAAAAATGCCAAATTTACTAAACAAATAAATGAAAAATTAAAAAAAAATAAAAAACAAATTGTGAAAAGCTCTAAAATTTTAAATGTAAAGGGTGTAGGTATTTTAGTCTTTATCCGTTTTAGCTTGGTTTTGTCTTTAACCCCTTTCCTCTTATCTTTCAAAAAAAGTGAGCTTCAATTCCCCCAAAAAAAAATAAGTAGTATTGTTGCCCAAAAAAGAATTTTAGATGAATTACAAACCAAAATTTCTCGCCTAAGACAAATGATATGGGTATTATGGTTGTGTAGTAAAAAACATTCTTTGAATTTTCTTTAGGGATCTAACAAATTCTTTAAATTGAGAGCAACCCACTTTAAACTCCATCCCTTGAATATTCTCGATTAAATTTTCCCGTTCCAAAAAAGGGTTTTACCGTTGCTCTCCACATTACTATATGTTTTAAAATTTAAAGGTACCAAAAGGACTTTTTTTTGAATATTCTTACTAATTAAAAAATTTAAAATTGTACCGACTTATTTAGTATGACGCAAATAAATAAAAGATTTTTTACCTGCCAAAAACTAAAAAGAAAAAGAGGTTCTTTTAAAGGACGAAATCCAAAAATTACATTCAATAAAAAAAAGACCAAAAATTAATAAACTTCTTGTAGGGTTAATGTAGGGATTTTTAGGAAATTTTAACAATAAACTAAAAAAAAAAAATTTAAAAGAAGAAAGAAATGATTAAGAATTTTGATAAATTTTAAACCCAATTCAAAAATATATCAAGTCTCTAATAGAGCAAGATATGTATCTTCTAGCAATCTTCTAAAATTTTTAAAATTCTAGAATTAAAGTTCTATTTCAAATTGAATCAAAAATGTTGATTTTCTTGATTTTAAAAGAACTATGATATTGGATTTGAATTAAAAATCTAATTTGAAGTGTTCATTGATCTAAACTAAAATCTTTGTATTTTAGAGTGAAAAAAGTAAACTCTATCCCAAAACCCATATGATGATGTAATAATGATTTTTTCAAATTCCACCTCTTCAGCAATTGGCTCCCTACATCCCTTTTAAACCCAAAAAAGTTAGGCCTTAAGTTTTTGATCTTTTTCCAATTGTATAATCTCGGGTTTTTATTTGTTTTAAACTTACCTCGATTTTGTAGTGGTAAAGACTTGCATGTAGTGGATAAAGACAAAAATTAGTATGGAAGGAAATTTGGTTTTTTTGGGGGTTTTTAAAGGGTTTTTCCCGCCCCAAATTGACTAAAAATTTCTTTCTGGATTGACTCGCTATGGAAATTAGGCACAACCTTAATTATAATTGTTTGATTCACAAAATTTGGAATCAAGGGTTATTTACCCAAAATTACTAAAAGGTTTATAAGAGTGGCTTTTGATATTAAGACAAAGGACTCAATAAATTTAAGAAAAAGTGAATATTTTATCTTTTGATTGTTATGAATATATTTAAAAACATCTTATTAAACTTTTTAGGGCAAAGGGGAAAGAGTAAAAATAATTACAAAAAAATAAACCTTATGCTATATTTTAATGGGGCTTAAAAATACTTTTGATGGAGCCGTTGTTAGGGGTAGCTTTGGGTTGTTAAGAAAATTTTGGAGAGAAGGGGAACATTTGGGGTTGATCAAAGAGGGGGTTAGAGCTAGCTTAATAGATGAGGTCAATGGTACATGGATGATTGCCTAAACCCACTTGTTTGGGGTAGAGTGTAAACTCCGAGGGTCCATGGGTAATAGCTTGCCATTTATAGCATAAAAGATTTAAATAATTTGTTATCATTTCGAAAAAATTTGTTTCAAATAACAAAGGTGTCTTATTTAGGTTACTAAATGGTCATTACACTTTTAGTTCTAGTGTGGATCTAAATATACATACTCAATATATTTATTAAATAATGTTAATATGGGAAAAAGTCTAAATATAACAAGGGTTTAAAAAAGGCTATCCTCTTACTGTATCGAGCCCAAAAAATCAATAAAACAACAACAAATGATAGTCTTAAAGGATACATAAAAAAAATTTTTAGCCCTTCTAAAACTAATTTTCTAGTAATTCATTTTGCCCCCTTTAGAGATATTAAATTTGGTGTAAAAATATGGGCCCTACAAAAGGGGGGCCCAAAAGGGGGTATAAGCAACTACTGTCTGTGGATATCCTAATACTGTAAAATGTAAAAGCTGAAAGTTATCCCCGTTATTGTAAAATGCATTAAAAGCATATAAATGCAAAAACATAATGCCAAGTTGGTTTTATACTCACAAGATTAGCCCCAATGGTTTTTTTTTTTTTTAGTTAAAAAAAATTTGGGGCCTTTGTTCTTGGTTAAAGGTTGTACACCAAATATATATAGGTTGGAGTCATCATCAAAAGTGGTTGTATAATTAGATGAATTTAAACAAAAGGACATCGTTACCCAGTATCCCTATTTTCCAATGGTAAAAAGTGGGTTAGTATACCATAGTTTCCAAGGTAAGTGAGGTTACAAACAAAATCCCTTCATGGGGACCTTATACCCCCGCTGTGCTATGGCCTTTTTTGATGAATCTACATGTATGTTCAATTTGCTTTTAATTTCATAAAAATATTTTATCATAGCAATCAAAATAATAATTTGGAATTTATAAGAAATAACAATAATTGTAGCTTAAGCAAGATAAGGTTGTATATGTATATGTTTTTGGGGATGATTATTTTTGGTTCATTGTATTATTTTATTATTATTGTTATTTAAATTAGGATGTATATTGTTATTAAGGAAAATTAAAAGCGACAATATCAATATTTAAAGATGTGTTCCAATTGGATTAAACTTAAAAAAATTTAATAAAAAATCAATGTTTACTAAGCTAATTTATTTTAGGCCCTTTATCAAAGGGGTTTCAAAGACCAAATTAGCAACATGGCGGTTAGAAAAAAGTAGATTTGACCTGGGGTTTATTTTAAAAAGGCCCTAATGTGGCATTTCATTGCCTTGAAAAAGGGGGGGAAAATGCTCCCTCAAGTGAAAAATATCCCCCAAAAATTGAAGGGCAAAATGTACAAGTTAAAAAAAAGTAAAAGCTCTTTATAAAAAAAAACCTAATCCCCTTCATTCAAAAACCCTTAAAACAAAAATTATGCACAAATCAAAGTTTTTTCAACTCCTGATCAACCCTTTAGAAAGTAATTCTTGTCGTTTAAAAATTAATTAACTTTTTATGTTTTTTTTTTTTTTCGTTGTAGAAGCTTTTTTCCTTTGAAATTTTTAGAAAAAGGGTTTGACACGTTTTTATACAAAATCTAGAATTTTGTTTAAAATGCTGGTGTAGTCAATTCATTATTAGTTCTCATTTTGAAGCTGAAAGGTTGGGGTTTTTAAAAGAAAATTCAAAAAGTTTTTCATAATCATCATTGTTCCTAAAGTGGCTTTTAAAAAACTCTTTTGGGCCTAGAAAATAGAGGTGCTAAATTAGAGAAAAAAGGCCAATTCTGCTGCCCTTCCCACCAGAATTTTTTCTTTTCACCACTTCTATTTAAAATTTGAAGATTTTGAGGAGCCACTGGTAACGATTGCTTTTCAAGTAGATAAAAAATTTTACTCCTGCAATTCCCCAACCCCCATTTAGCCTTTATCGTCATTTCAACATAGTGTTTTCTTTCCCAGAATAAGGAGTTACCGTCGTACATTTTCATAATTATAGTGCTCATTTTGTGCTTAATTTTTTTGAATGGGGGTTTGAATGAGAGAGATTAGTATTTATAAAAAAGAATATTTCTTTAAAATTTACTTTTAATTTTCGTTTTCAAATTTTTTAAGTGGGGATTTTTTTTTTTTTTTCAGGCAAGAAAATACTTTTTAAATTTTTTTTTTTTTTTTTTTTAGGGTTTGTGTAAAGCCCGTTTGTCCAATTTTTAAAAAAAAATCAAGTCGGTTTCACTTTTTCAATGTGTCACGTAAGCAAATGTTAACGCGTTATAAAAACCCTTTCTATTTAGTCACCTGATTGGGAATAAAACGTTGGTCTCCCCTTTTTTAAATTTTTCAAAAGTTGAACATACACTAAAAAAAGTACGCCCCTTGTAGTTTTTTTATTATTTCAAAAATAAAAATTTTGGGGTTTATCATAGCCAAATTTGTTCAATCATTAATTTCATATCAGCATGTTAACGAAAAAGGGTGAAAAATATCTGGGGTTTTAATCTTTTCAGTAATTATAAGGACGTAATTATCAGAAGTCCATTCATTCTTGTCGGGGCATAAGGTGAGTCCAACTCTTCTTGTGTTTGCTATTTTTTTTATTATTTTTTTACAATTTATTTTATTATTGTTTCCTTGTACAGTAATGGGTTTTTGTAGGGAGTTAAAGGGAAAATAGTAGTTGGGGGGGGGGCAAAAAAGGGAAAACCGGGTTAAACTATAAACTAAATTTAAAAAAATTTTTACTTAAAAAAACCGTTTGATTAATGGTTGTTTGTTATGTATAAAGGTTCGTGGTTTTATTCGGGAAAAGCGAACCCAACCCAAACCCCAACCATACTTTTTGAATTAAGTCTCATTTGTTAATAAAAAATTTTTATAAAATTTTTTTTTTTTTTTTTCTTCAATGTTTTAAATTTTTTGAAAATTTTCATATTTTGTATTCTTTTTCAAATTTTGTATTAATTTTTAAAGTTATTTAAAGTAAACTCCATTTGAAATTTCAATTTTTTGAAAAAAACTTTTAGTGAAAATTTGATACAAACAGTTCAAACTGTAGGTCAATTAAACCCCAAACCAAACCAAAATTTTTTTAAATTTGGTTCGAAAAAATTTACAACCAAACCTTAGGGTTAATTTTATTTTAAAAAAAATAATTGTTATATTAGTTTAATTTGGTAAGGATGGGTTAAACCATACCGAATTAAACCGTGCTTCCCCCTAATAGTAGTACTCTTGTCCTTCGATCAGTCGGGAAAAGGGGTTTCCTCCTTTTTCATTTAAAATTTTGTTCAAGTTATTAATAGCGTAAAAGGGAATAAATTTATGTACATACATCCATACATACACAAATTTTTATTTATATATATATAGTAAAAAGGAAATAAATTTATATACTACACACATATGAATTCCACATACTTAACAAAAAATTGAATTCTTAACCATTAACTGTTAAAGTATCTCACTAATTTCCTTAGGTCTGATAGCATGGGGTCCCTTAACTCCATTCCATCAAAAAATTTTACTTAAAAAAATTTAGACCTCTTGAATTAAAAATTTGGTTGCTACATTAATCATTTTATCTTCTTTTGACTTTAATAGGTAATGGGAAAAACACTTTTGATTTCCATCTATGAACTAAATAATTTCCATGCATCTTTTCATGTTAAAACCCAAAAAACAATTCATCTAGGGGGTATTAGGTGGTTAAGTAAGCCAGATTTATTTGCTGGTTTTTTAACAGTAAAAAAAAAACCCCCGGGCCCCACCCCTTTGGAAGCAAGTTAAATAAGTGCATAGGCCAAAAAAGAAAAAATTAAAAGTACCCAATGAATTGACCTATTTTTTGGCCCATTGGTTAAAAAAGTTGTGTTCATTTAGCTTAATTTTTAAAAAAAAAAAAAACTCTAGCCTAAACCCATTCAAAAGTAGTTAAATGAGTGCTTGGGGCTTAATCTATTTTTCACTCTTTTGGTCCATTTTCTTTACCGTGGAATAAACATGTAATAAAATTGCAATTCATTAAAATTGATTTTTCCCATAATGTTATTATATGTTCACTTGGGGCAAAAAGAAATATAAAATAGATTTTGTAAATTGACTAAAAAACAATAATTACCTCTTTCTATCATTCCTCTTTACTTAAACTTTCACTTTTTTTCTCTCTTTTTTTAATGACACTCTCTCTATCTCTTTACGAGGCCCTTGGGCCCCGTCTCTTTCTTTTACCCCTAGCTTTGTCCTTTTGTTTTCTTCAATTTTTTCCCTTTTTGGCTCCCCCTTTTCCTCTCTCCTTGCTTCTCACCCCCTCTTCACTAATCTTTTTATGACCTTTCTCTTCTCTCTTATCCCTTTTCTTTCTCTTTATCTATCTCTTTGCTTTGGTTTTGGAGTTTGTGGTTTTTTGATGGAAGATTTTTGTGACTGTTTGATAAGAAAGGGAAACTATTTACGGGGTTTTTTCTATTAAATTGAAAACCTTTTTTTAGTGGAGTTTTTTTTAGTTTTTTTGGGGGTTTTTGACTTGATGGGATGTAGATTTTTGTTAATAAGTTCGAGAAAGAAATTAGGCTTTATGGTTTGTTTGAGTTAGTAAGGCATCAGAGTGGTAATTAGGGGGAGGGGAGAGAGAGAGAGAAAAGGGGAGGGGAGGGGATGGATTTGTTGAGACCCCATTGCGACTAATTGTTAGGGTCTATAGGCGATTCTAGTTTGTGTGGTTTTTGATGTGTAGTGGGGCTATATGGTGCTAATGTGTTGTATTTTGTGAATATGATGGAAAAAAGAAAAAAATAAGGGGGTGGTAGTCTTTTTCTATGAATTGTAAAAAAAAATTTGCAAATTTAACAAAATGGGGGGTTGAAATTTTTTCAAAAATTCATTCAAAATTTTAAAAAATAAAAGAAACCGTAATGGAAGTAACAAGCAATTTGGGTTTGGGGGTTGGAGAACGAAAAACTATAAGGAAAAAAGCTTTCTTTAAATTAAATTTTTTGCACCTAACTTCTATGTTAAACCCTTGAAGGATATGTCAAAATTTGTGCTAACTTAACAAAGGGAAAGAGGTCAACATTTCCCTTTTAATCAATTGTGTCGTTTGGTGTGAAATGAAAGTTTCAAAGGGTTGTATGTGAGGGGAAATTAGCTATTCTTTTGGTTGGGGTGGTATGGCTCATTTTTGATTCAAAATGTTTTATTTGATTTTCAATCTATTTTAGTTCCTTTCACGAATTGGGGACATTTCCAAAAAAAAAAGGGAAACAAAAGTTTAATCATTTAAAAGGGGAAGAAGGGAAGAAGGGTTTTGAAAAAGAGAAAAAGAAAAGAGTGGAACAAAGTTTTTCTTCTTATTATTTTGATTTTTGAAGAGGGAAAGGGTAAAAGGAGAGAGAATGAAGAGGGGAAAAAGTGAGGGGAGAGAGTGTTTATTTTGAAAAACAAAAGAAGGCCTAAAGCTAAGTCCACCCCATATGTGTGGGTAAAAAAAAAGAGAAAAGTGGGGAAAGAAAAAGAAAATGTGTAAAAAAAGGGAGTGAGGTTGACGAGTAGAGAAGATGAATTGGGGGAGTTGTGAAGGAAAGATTTGGGAGAAAGAAAGTGAACGAGGTAAGGATGGTATAAATGAGATAGTAGAGGAAAAAGAGGGAGAGTTAAGTTATATCAGACACCTAAGTGTTATGAGTTTTTACGTATTTTTTGAGATTTAAAAATTGTAAATTGGAGAAAAAAATTTGTATGAGTGAGAAGAGAGAGAGAGAGGGAGAGAGAGAGAAGAGAGAGAGAGAGAGAGAGAGGAGAGAGAGAGGAGAGAAGAGAGTTTTTTCATATTTTAAGGTTTTTTTGTTATAAGTACTTGATATTAAAAAAAAATATTTAAAAATAATTATAGGTTGTGCTAAGAGTACAAGGTCGGTATATTTGGGAAAAGGGGTTGTCATACATAGTTTTAAATGATGATAGAATGCATGAACATGAAAGGTAAACTAAGAAAAATCCCCTGATCAACTTTGAGGTAATGCACTAAAATCTTTGTACATCACGAGCTAATTGATATTGTATGAGTGCTTTGGGGATTTTTGTCGCATCTAACTTACTCAAGGGGGAGATAAGAGTTAAGGATGGAAATAAACTTATAGCTTAAGAAGGGGAAAAAAAAAGTATATCATTTTAGGTGATGATTTGGCTACAAAAAAAGAGTATTTAACTTAAAATTCGAAGGCAAACCTTTTTAAATATGGAAAAGGCAAAAAAGGGCCCATTGCTTAAAAGTAGAAAAATAAAAAGGGAAATAAAAAAGGGAAGCAAAAAGAGAAATTGGAGATTCAGTAGTAGTTTCTTGTCACATAGGGTGCTTAGACACGTCGTTGGGTTAGCTTTAAAGTGGGTTCGTGGGTAAAAATTTTGGGAAAAATTTGCATGGTCATTTAGCTTTTTGCTAACCCTGGTTGTTGAGGGGATCAAAGGGATTTTTCAAAAGTGAGTTTAGTTTAAAGGACATGCTCTAAAGAAACTAAAAGCTAACTTATTTGAATTAGGGGATTGATGAGTGATTTATCTTTTGGGTGTTTTTGAGATCAACACTCGGACTTTCGTGGGGATGGGAGGTTAAAATCGGTTTAATTTTAAAAAATCGGCAGACAAGAGCAACTTGAACTCTTCGGGTGTAATTTGGGAAAAAAAAGAACCCGCTTGGCCATACTTTAAAGTGTCAAGGTTAGTTTGAGTTTGAGGTCTAGTTTTTTTTTCCTATCAATAGTGATCCTTATATTTAGGGGTTAGAATTTTTTTACTTATGATAGGGGGGTAAGAGGGGCTTTTGAATAAAATCATGTTTTGGAGTTTGATTTAAAGGGGTGTGGTTTAAAATTTATTTGGATAAGATTTAAAGTAAATTTGTGAGAAAAGGGAAAAAAGATTTTGAATTTTGTTTTGGGCTATGACTAGGATGTAATTCATGGCCATTTGCATTTTCCCTTTACATTGATACAAATATTTTATTATAATTTTTTTCATATCTTTTATTTTTTATCTTGATATGTATTTATTTTTAAAAATCTTGTTAGGTTTTTTTAGGTATGCTTTTTGTTGGGTTTTTGTAAAGGGTTAAATTAATACAAAAAGATCTAGAAAGAAAGGTTTATTTTTTTATTAAAATTATTGGTTTTAAAATTTAATAAAATTTTTTTTTTTCATGTTCCCTTAAAAATATCACTTTATCTTCATTTAAAAATCCCAAAAAAATCTTGGGGGAAATTTTTTTTGTTTAAAAGAAAATTATTAGGTCTAAAAATTTTACATAAATTTTTTTGGGAAAATTTTGGGGGAAATCATTAGGAGTGGATCAACAACCAAAACATAGCTTTAAACGAATTTAGGTTGGTGGATATTGATGCTTGAAAGTTTTTTTCCACGGTAAGCTACTTTGGGTTTGGGCTATTTGGTTTGTGCTTAGTTTCGCAAATTTTTTGATATTTGGGTTGGGTAAAAAATTTTGTCTAATTTTTTGGTTTGTAACTTTTCTTAGTAAATTTGATAAAAAAAATTTGGGTTAATGGATTGAAAAAAAAAAACTAAAATTTTTTTTCATATATGTTTCTGTACTAGACAAAAAAAAAAAAAATTTTGCACTTTAAAAATTTCCTCTTTTTGTTTAAAATTGAA
>JAMXBC010000933.1:0-11752 GCA_024138005.1 Lumnitzera racemosa | reverse complement strand
CTTTTAAAAAAAAACCCCCCACAAGGTGACTCATTCAACCAGTGAAAAATCTTGAAGAAACGATAAAAAATTTGCTCATCACTTTGTAGATCTCAAAGCAGTCCCTTGTAAAAAGCTACAGTTCCTCTTTCCACCAGGAAAATACAGTTCAATAATGTATTTGCATGTGAAATCCTATCTAACAAAACCTTATGAAGTAAAGCAGTGTGGACTGGTGTGTTGGGTAAGAAGAAAAACTCAGATACCAGACAATTTTTACATGCACGTTTGATACCACTGATGCATTATAAAAGAAAATGAATGCTTCTTACTTTCACCAGGCATTGAAATTTCACTTATAGGAGCAGCATCTTGCAGTGAATTTTGTAAACAAGTAATCAACTATGTTGAAAGAGGTGGTGCAAATAAGACCTCCCATGGAGGTTGAACACTAAATTATGACAGGATTATTGCTTTCACTTATACATGCTAGTAGAAAGATATTTTTAGTGCTACTCCAGTTAAAAATCCCCTTTAGAGTAAAAGAAAAGCACATTAGCATGTATTCAAAATCTATTAGTAAGACAAGATGGAGACCTCTATTTCTTATATAGCTTTCTAAACACCTATCTAACAAATTAATAATTGCTTCTCCGTCTTTTATTATAGGTGTGCGTTTCTTTATGAATTAAAGATATGGAGAGAGGGTCTTCTTCAGCTACTTGCGAATTGAAGAAAAAAGAGACATAGAGAGAGCAGACATCATTGCTATATGCAGTAAACAGTAGGATGTAATAAATATCTTCTTTTGCCCCTTAACAAGTGTCCAGGAATGCTCATCAACAGACCTGATTAAAACATAGAAACAGCAGACATCATTGCTATATGAAGTAAGCAGCACAATCTCATGAATTACTTAAATAATTTACTAGTTGACAGCTGTTTTGCTCCTTTGAAATAGTCCTCACTACAATTCATTATCACCACAAACAACTTAACACTTGAGAAATTTTAACAAAGTCATATTGATGAGTGTTCCTGGTCACTTGTTACAGGGCGCATAAAGAAACTTTCAACATTTATGAAGGTATACTTTGTGAAAAAGCAAGTACATAGAAAAGAGAAAGCTTTTTTTTTTGGGCCCTCTTTACTAGTACTCCGATGGCACTGTTATCTTTTTCCATTTTAATAGTGTGTTGTAAACAACATGGCTCGTTCCATAGGGATAAAAGGCAGCAAAAGCAAGATCATAAAGCAAGCATAATTTTTTTCCAGATAAAATGTATCCAACCAATGACCACAAGGATGATGCATAACTGAAAAAGTGGACACTGCCATTTTTTTTTTAAACATTTAACAGCGTGTAAAAAAGCATTCAATTTTACAACTTCACAAAGAACTATAAAATCAAGTTCGTTTAGTACAAGCGAGAAGGTATCAAAGGACTGATACTGTACTGAAAATCACACCAAATATATGTTAGTAATATCACACAAGAATAAAACAAGAAATTCAAAGCTTCTTCCGACAAAAGCAACTATCAAGGGAGAAGCTCAAGCAAATAGCCATTCATAGAAAACAACTAGCCAAGTTAAAGCAATGGCAAGCAAAAACAATTCCATGCCAGTTCATCCATTCATACCTCACGACGAGAGAGCTCTGCCTTCCAAGCAGCTTCACGCTCGGCAACCTCACGTTCGCGTTCCTCTATATAACTTTGCATCTCCCTCTCCTTCATGATCCTATCTTGAATGTCCTGCATCAAGAGCTTCCTTCAGCTCTTGCACAAATCTGTCCACCACTGCCTTTATTCTCAATGACATCTCTCCTGATCAAATATATTCTCTAAGTTCACTCTAATTAATGACAAGTCACCTAGATTTGAATCTGCAAAGCGGACAACATAAAAGCACAATGACAACCCATTTTCAGTCAAGCATTGAAATGGCATAAAATCTGGTGTTTTTAGTGGGACATAAAATTTATCAGAATTACTTCAATTACAATAAAATTATAGCATGATTGGATTTGAAAAAAAAAAAGAAAGAACTTCTCGTTTTTTCAAGATTGAATATACTTTTTTCCCCTTTGGCCGTTATCGTTTTCCCAATTACCAACAAAAAGCTAGTTTTAACAAACCTAAAAAGCACCGCATTTTAGCCAAAGTGAAACAATAATCATAACCATTTCCAGTCTAACATCAAAATGACATAAAAACGACGTATTATAGATAAATTATATAGATGTTGAATGAAGATTGGATTTTTCAACAAACAGTTACAGCATAAGTTCAAGTAAAACTAACTTTAAATAGACAATAGAAAAAACACAAGTAAGCAAAATTTAACAGCTACAAGATAAACCCAAGGTTCAAATTGAAAACCTAGATACACAAAACATAGGAGCTAGGCAATTGATCATATATATGATTTTACAAGTAAACTCACAAAATAATAACGTAAATGACTGACCAAACTAGTTAAGCTGAGTGAAGTTCAGTGTCCATATGATAACAAAGCATCAAGAAATTTAAATTGTCTTTCGAGGACTTTTTCTTCACAAAAATTGGCAATGGAACCACCGATGTAGGGAGCGAGAGAGACACAGAGAGAGAGAGAGAGAGTACTTGAACGTAAGATCGGCGAGAGGAATTTCGAATTTTCGCCAATTATTATTTGCTTTTTTTCTTTCTTTCTTTTTTTTTTTTTTTTTCGTCCTTATTCTCCCAATTTTGTGGCCTCGGGCAAAGTACTAATCACATTATTTTTCCTTTTAGGTTGAATCCTACTAGTCACATTATTGTGTGGGCGCCCCTCCGACGGAGCCAATTTGGGTTCGCATTCTTCTGCCATCATTGCTTTTTCCTTATTATTATTATTTCTATACTTAAAACGTATCAATTTAAAATTTATTTTCAGTAAACTATCCTGTTGATAGTTAAATTAAGTACGATTATAGATAATATACACAAAATAACAAACATAAATTTAAAGAGTACCAAAAGTGGTTTTAGCATTCCTATTTCAATATCTAAGCCAAGAGAGTTAGAAAAGAAAGTGTATAAATATGTAAAGGTTATTGGTTGTGGAATCCTTTATTAAGTTTATTGGTGGTCTACTTATATATGTTGGTGGATCTATTTTAAGAAGTAGATTAGTCTTTCAAGATATTTTCTTCAACTTTAAATCTTATGGAGAGGATCTTAAAATATCCTCGATGCTTGTATCTTGTCCTGTCTCCCAAGCCAAAAGAATGGTTGTTTATGATCCATCATCGATGCATAGAGTTCAATGTCAAAGGAACAATAGTTTATTTATTTATTTTGATTGGTTGAAAGTTTTTATCGACGACTCATAAAAATTTTAAAAATATGTCAAGCAATTTTTTACTATGGAACTTGAAGATAAATAATAAGTTTCTTTTTTTTTAATAAAAGAATTCATTAAAATATTGATGTGACACCTAAAGAAACCTAAAAACGAATTTCTTTGCATTAAAGATGGTTTTAAGGATAAACTATTGGTAGCTACTAACTTTCCTTATTTGGTTCAGTCGTCTTACTTAGTTTTATTCAAATTTATGGGTTAGGCTTGATTAGCCCTTACTTGAAGGCCTAGGTTCCACAAACTAAGCTTGAGATGAAGGCTTGGACAATGCTTAAAGGAGATTGACTAACTCAAGCTCAATTGGGCTTCGATAAGGTCATCTTAGTGAACTTTCACTTTATTTGGGTAAAGAAAGGTTTATCAAAACAATAAATAAGAGGATTTAAATCTTCCTCATGGTCTTTTATTTGTATTAATTTGCTCGAGGATAAGCAAGCTTTAAAGTTGTCTGGTGGGGGGAGTGTAAGTTTTCCATTTTTTCCACTCTATTATATCATAATTTTTATGTGATTATGGTGCTTTGTTGAATTATTAACACAAAAATAATAATTACATACCAGATAGGTCAATAAAATAAATTGATGAAAATTGATCAAAAGAGAGTTTAAATGACTATTATTATGCTTATATGATTTTGTTTCGATAAAATGCCATTTTTAATGTTTATCCTTTTTATATTTGTTATAAGAAAAACACATGGAGTTGAAAAGATATACATATAATCTATAACAAGTATAAAATATGTGACAAACGAAAGCATGAGTCAAGCTCACAAGTTTGGATTCAAATGAAATTGATACTCCAATTTTGTTAATCATGTTTTGAATGGGCCTGCATCAATTTGCAAAGACTAATCATAAGCTCACACCACAAGATCACTTTTAATTAAAAATTGATGTCAATGGAAATTGGGATTATCTTATTTGCAATAGAGATTAGATAATACACGGGTAGATATAGATTAGAGATTAGTCATATGATGGCGCTGCTACATTATAGGATCCACAAAGTGAAAGCGGTGTGTAATAGTGGACTGATACCAAGAACAGATAAGGCTGGTCGTTGGGGTGGGTCTAAACTTACATAAAGCTTGAAGAACAAGATGGAAGTCGAGCGAAAGAACAGAAAAAGGAAGATAAAAAAACCTATGAACAACTCTAAAAGATATGATGCATTAGTAGAACTTTTGAATACTTACGGCACAACTTCATATAACACACAAGATGGTTTGCTGAGGTTACTTGCTATTTAACTTTACTTAAGGATTATGATAAGAGTGAAGTAAACAAACAAGCTAATAAGGAGCAATGTTCATGAAGAGGAAAAATTATTTATGTATTGATGATAAGATAGTTACGGTTACATGTACAGTAGGTATTTATACTTGAAAACTAAGGCAACCTGCCAAAAATGGAAAGATTAAATGGTATTATCTAAAAGAAGGAATGTATAAGGAATAATAAAGGTATAATTGAAAATACAACAAAATGAGTATCTTATACGGATTGATTCTATCATGTGCTTACTTATACACATGGCTCCTAATGGCTAGATGACTTTTGGTAGAAAAGACAATTCTATATGATTAGTATGTTTTTTTGCTGAACCAAGGTGCTAAGCCAGGGTATTAGGTTGGTTGTACGAGCCAAGTAGATAGTTTTTTCAAGTTGAATTCACCTCAGACACTTTCAATGTGGCTTAAGTTTGGTTTGGCTGAGTTGATAGTCGGATGAGTCGAGTTGATGTTCAAGTGTAGTTCAGGTCAACAATTGGAGACGATGAGCAGTACAAGAGGGTTCAGCTCGGCTAGTGCATCAGGTTGACAAATTACAGTAGCTCGAACTCCTTAGTGGTGAGTCTTAAGGAAGAATTCGCCTAGCTATCACAAGTCAAGGGTCTCGTCGTTTGATTTGTGAATGTGGTTAAACTCTATTTTGATACCAACACAAAAATTTCTAAGATATGACAATAATGTGTTTAAGGATTAATGAAGCATAACTCCATCTTAAATTTTTGGGAACTTCATCCTAGTAGTTGTAAGTCACCAAGTTTACATATAATTTGCATGAAGTACTTTTCTTCATTTCAATTTATTTACATGCTTAGTCTATTAGTTTTTGTATTGCTAGATTAGAATAGGGTTGATATAGTTTAGTAATTAGTTCCACTTGTAATTCTTTTCCTCCCTACAAAAAAATATGACCTTAGTACTTACCCTATGCTATAAATAATTTCATAGATTCCACAATCATTTACGAACAATTGCAAGCTAGTTCAATTTATTATGTAGGTTTGTACATTTTAAAAGTGACAATATTTTATTTTTTGCATAAATTTGGAAGTTGATTGTTATTAAGTTTTCATTATTGTTTAAGAAGCAAAAAATGAAGGCAGAATTAATATTAAATTTTCAACCCTTTTAAGCTAGCTTCAAAGTGCAGTGTAGTGTAGCGTATTTTTTAATATGTAGTGATAATTGTTTATGACTTGTTGGTTGGTGTAATTTTGAAAATTGGAGTTGAGAAAGTTAAATTTGGGTTTTATTTGTGAGAATTTGATTTGGTTTGATTTTTTTGTTGTAAATTGTTGAGGTATTGATTTCTAATAATGCTACAAGTAAGATTGAGTTTTTTATCACTTTGTTGAAAAGTTTGAATCTTTAACTGTTTTACATTTTTTGGGCAGCAGTCATTAAGTTTTTTTTTGCCAGATATATTGTGTTGCTTGCCAGAAACTTTCTCCAAGGAAATTTTGTAGTATGTGGTGTTGATTGAAAGGACTTTTGGGGTCAAGAATTGTATTGTTGTTTCAGTGCTAGAGGTTGTTTAGTGAGAAGGTGGCGTTTATAGAAATGTGTGTTGGGCATTGAAAAGAAATGCCCTTTTATTGATTGTCGTAAGTTTTTTACCTATAGTTTACTTCTATACCACAACCACTTATTTTCCCTCAAGCCCAATTGGAGAATACATAAATATAACTCTTGACTACTCATTTTTCAGGGGTTTGTAAGAAATTGTGGGAAGGGGCATTGAACCTTGAGTGTGGACTGGGAGACCGTCCATACCCTCTCTAACAAACTCCAATTCCCCAAAAACACCCTTTTGAAGGATACGAGAAAAAGAAATACCAAGGATGGAGTCTATTGAGGAGGTGCTAGAGAATATTTTTACAACATGGTTCTTTCTATCCTAATGTTTTACCCTGGTTTACACTCCATCTAGGCCATGTGCCTTCTTAGCATCCATAAAGAAGAGAAGCCTAAAGGAAAATCCATTTCTAGAGTTGTCATATGAGAGTTAAGATCAATAGCCTGAGGTATACGATTAAAAAACTTTAGCAAGATATAAAAGCTAGGCAATGTGTAAGCAATGGACCACTCAACCCACTACAATCATGTCAACATAGTGGAGAGCAAGGGGGGTTTAGAGTAGTGATATTAAGATGGCTAGCATTGAAGGAAAAATGGATATTGAGTAAGATAAGGATTCTAAAGGGAAGGATATTAATAATGACGGGCTGGAAAAAAAAAGAAGGAGTGTTGGGATGTAAAGTAGATCTGAACAATCATGAAGAGAAGTTAGGCTTGATGAGAAAGAAGAGGAACCAAAGGAAGAGAGAGTTATTGAATGGGTTCTTTACTAGTTTAATGCTTTTAGGGACATAGAGGACCTCGTTATTCATTTCACCCTTTAAAAAGAGAGAAAGTGATTGAAGAGAATGGTGAGAATGGATAAGTGAAGATGAGAGCTCTTATCTAATTATTTAATCAGTGGAAGAGAAAGAGATTTTAAAATTGATGATTGAAGACAGGAATCCCTCTTTAGTTGTTAAGTTAATGGAAAATTTGGGTTTAGAGAAATAGAACCATAATTGGAGTGCTAAGAGCCCATAAAAGGGACATAGTAGACTAATCTACCTTTTTCTCCCTACCAAAAATCTACTTATGTATGATTAAGGAAGCTGAGATGAAGAGAAGTGGAATTAGGAAGAGAAGAAACCTTTCCTTTTATTTGTAGAATATGGGAATGGGATACATTCCTATGGAATCCTAGTGAAGAAATTGGTAGTCAGGTTAAGGACTATTTAAAATAAATGCTAGATAAGAGCTAACCCACTATTTTATTTTTAATTATTTATTTTTGTGTTAGAGTTGGCCCTTTTATACTTTTCTCTTTTGAATAAGGGCTATGATGTACTCTTTTGCTAGGTGCAAGTGCTTAAAGAACATGGAGGATGGATTTGAGTTGTACATATTTTAGATGGAAAGGATGGCTGAGAGAGAAATTACCAACATTAGATGATTAGCACATTGGCTAAAACCATTAGGGTGTTTCATTTTATCTTTTCCCTCTTCTTACTTATTTTACTTTTAAGCAAAATTGTCAACTTTGTTGTTCTTAAAGTTGGGGTTGAATAGCTGTGCTTTGAAGTAATGGAGTAGAGTTAGTTTATAGAAGTACAAAGTTAAGGTGTTGCTAAGTTGTTGTTATTTATTTGAATTTGTTTAAAGCTGAATGTTGTGCATCTTAAGAATAATTTTATTTGCTAATCACATCATAAATTTTGGTCTGCGCATATATTGCATATTGTTTTAAACCTCATTCATTTGTTTGGTAATTTTGGAAAACATTTTAGCTAAAATTTTTCCAAAATTTCAAGTTGTGCATTTGAAGCAAGCGATTTGTGATCAAAATTTTGTATACATGAATAGGATAGAAGTGTAGTGAACTATCTACACTACTCTATAATTGATTAATCAAATCTTTGATTTAATCTGTTAACCTCACATTTTTAACTTTTGCTTCATGATTTGACAAGAAGATGATGCTACTAGTAGGATTTAGGATTTTGTATTTTAGAAAGTTAACTATATTATCATGCTCTTTGAAATATTCTGAGGCTAATTATTTCTTTACTGAAGATATTGTAATTGAGTTGATCTTGAAAAGATTTTGAAAAAAAAATAGAAAAAAATTTTGCAAAAAACAAAAGTTGGGGGTAAATTAAACCTAAAAAAAAGAAAGAAAAAAAAAAAATAAAAAAAAAAGAGATATAAGTGGACATTTGGGGTGTTAAAAAGCAGAAGGCATTTTTTTTTGAATAAAAATTTAATTCTTGAAGGGTTTATATGCCTTTAAATGTGCAATTTTTTAAAAAAAAAAAGGTAAAAAGCCTTTTTTTAATAAAAGTTTGGGATGATGTATAAAATTTAAGGGAAAGAGAAAAAATAAAAAATTTTTTTAAGAGACTAAAGAAAAGAAAATTCAATTTTACATTTTAATGGATTTTAATTTGTTTAAGAGATGGAAAAAGGGTTTAATACATGTTACAATTATAAAATTTTAGTAAACTCTCTTCCCCTTGATGACGTTTTATTGTTGCAATTTGTTAATTTAAGTTAAATGGGAGAATTAACTTTAGGGTTTAATTTTAAAACAATGAATTCTTTTGTATTTTTAAACTTAGGTGCACTGATTATCTATCTCAAATTCATAAATAAAAATTTGTTTGCAAGTGCATTGTGGGTATAAAAAACACGGCTTGGTGATTTTTGCTTTGATTAGGGAAAGTAAGGTTTAACAAATCGATGAATAGAGGATTTAAACCCTTTCCCCTATGGCTTTTATTTATTTTAACTTACTTCATACAAGGAAGCTTTAAATTTTGGGGGTATGTGAGAATGTATACTTTTACAACTTTTTCCACTTTAGATCCATAATTTTTTTTATTTATGCGTTTTGTTAAATTATTAAATTTAAACGATACTTATAGACTAGAGGGGTTAATCAATAAATTAGTGAAAATTGATAAAAAGAGTTTTAAATGGCTATTATATGCTTAAACAATTTTTTTTGATAAAACCCTTTTTTAGTATTTGTTTTTTTATATTTGTAATAGGAAAAACTATAGAGCCTAAGAATACATACAATCTTTACAAATAAAAAAAATGTGAAAGTAAAAGCATGAGTTAACCCAAACATAAGAGTTAGAAAGTACAGAGTGGGTAAGGTTGGGTCCACTTAACCTTACCTATTAGTAAAAGTTTTAAACTTCGTACCCATACAATCTTATGACACCTTAGAACCACCCTATAAATTATACAAGGTTAAGGTACCTATAGAAGGGGTAAATTTATTTTTTCCTTATCTATTTCAATTGGCTTTTTTTTCAAAATTAAATTAAACCAGATTCTTTTTTTTTCAAAAGTAATTTTCAATTTAGTCAATTTTCAAATGAGCCGATGAAGGGAGCCCATTAAAAGTTTTTTTTTTACTAATTTTTTTTCCTTAATTCTTTAATCATTATTATTAGGGTAAATTTTACAAAAAAATTATACAAAATATTCTTTTGTAAATAAAATATTTATTTTGAAATGTTTTAATTGTAGATATTTTAAAGGGAAAATAAAAAAATTTTTTAAAAAAATGAAAGCAATAAACATTTTACTTAACGCAAATTTTACAAAGTCTTTTAAAAAGGTAAAAGATTTAAAAATTAATAATTAACAATTATGGAGTGACAAAATATATGTTTAAACAATTAATCAGGAAAAAGAAGCATAACATGGAAAAGGGAACAAAACAAAATTCAAATTTAAAATATTTTTTTTCTTCAAGGTAAAATGCTTAGTAAAAAAAATTTCTTTTTACTCTAAAAAAACAGATTTTGCTTTAATAATATCAAATCTTTTTTCAAACTAAAAAAAAAAAAAAGAAATTTTCTCTACCATAGAAAAAGTAATGGACGTACTTATAGCTTGTAAGTTGTGTGAAGAAAAAAAATAAGAATTGAGATACCCTTTTTTTGAAATTTACTAATGATGGATTTAGTAAAGAAAAGGGGTAGAAAAAAAACAACATGGGAAAAAATTAAAACAAAAAAATGAAAGTTAAGGGGCTAAAAAGAGTTTAATTTAGCGTATTCAATAGTTAGGCTTTACTTTATTTTAATAAGATAGTATCCCTTATTTACTAACTTTATTTTATTTTATTACAAGGTGGGACCTTAGTCTTTTTTATCTTCAAAGTAAGGTTAAGGTGGGTACAGGTTCTTAACTTTTTACCCTTACCTTACCATGTGAGAATAGCTTCAAAAAAATTATCTAGAACCTACCATGCCCTTAAAAATCACCAGAAACCCCACTTATGGGTAAAGGTTTAGGGAGATATCTTATATGATAGGATTTCTTGCTCACTTTAGTTGGGAAACTTATTTGAATAAAATTGGTATCCCAATTTTTTTTAATCGTTTTGAGTGGTTTGCATAATTTGCAAAGACTCCATATGCCCCCCCACAAGATCATCAAATTGCCCACCATTCCATTTTGCCTAGAAGAAAAAAGGATAAAATATATTTTCCCCCCCTGAAAAAAGTCCGTAGGCGTTAAAATTTGTTTTTTAGTCTTTTTGTTTATATTTTCTTTAGAGCAAAAAAAAACCTTTAGGGCTTCCCATTTATTTTATTTTGTTTTTCTTTCTTTTTTTTAGTTAATTTTTTCTTATTTAGGTATTTTAAGATGTTCGAAAACCCCGGGAAAATAAGGGTTTTTGGGTACATTTATGGGTTAGAGCTTTTGGACCACAAAAATCATTTTTTTTCTAAACCCCTTTTCTTGTGAATAACTTAAATTTTTTAAGTTTAAATTATTTTTTTAATGCCATCCTCAATTTTTTATGTACGTTTTTAATATGAACAAATTTTTTAATATCGGTTGTTTAGACTTTGATGGATTTGTTTTGTAGTTAGGTTATGATATTAGTTGTATGGATTGAAAGTTTAGCTAGTCAAGACATTTAGAATTTAGCATGAATGTTGGGTTTAATCTAGCTTGTTTCGGGTTTCCACATTTTTGGGCAAGGCTTTTTGTTATCCCAATAGGGGTTTAAAATTACCTTAAAAAGGTTGATGATAATCCCAGTAGAACCTAAATTCTTAATTTTTCAAAGTAATATTTGCATATTAGGGGGAAAAACTTTTTACCCCAATTGAACCTAAGCATTGAATTGATTTTTCAATACTTTAGATTATCTAATTTTAAAAACAAGATTGATAATCAACGAAAATTTGTAAGTGGGACTGTGAAATGTAATCGTAACACTAGTTATTAAGTGGTATACCCAAGGGGTGTGCCAGGAGTCCCCCCCGCCCCCCCCAAAACCCAAACTATGTGCTTGGTTTTGGTGTTAATTTAAGTGGAGTGAATTTACATGCTAAGGGGGGTTAATCAAAGGTGTTTTGGGTTTCTCGAGAAGTTTTAATTTAAATTTTTTATGCATGTTAATTTTAAACACATTTAATGCTGGGATGGGGCATTAAATTTTTTTTTGTGTGTTGCATAAACAGTAATGCTTTGAAGACTTAGGCCATCCATTCCTTTTTTAAAAGCA
>JAMXBC010000932.1:0-11753 GCA_024138005.1 Lumnitzera racemosa | reverse complement strand
AAAAAATTTTTGAGCACTTGTTGGGTAATACAATCCATTTTTGCGAACTTTGTATTGCTAGGAGTCAAATTGAAGAAGTCATAAGGATAGGGGGGTTTGATTAGAAAAAGACCAGCTCACTAAATTTGGGGCATATAAAAATACTAAAATGTTAGAACCTACCCAAACAAAAAAGGCCTAAAAATACTGAAAAAATTTCACTGAAATCCCCTACCCTGGGTTATTTCAAGTCTTTCCCAAAAACTAAGAAAAGAAGGTTTATTGCAATAGAAGCCCCAAGCTAAAATCAAAGCCAAGGAAATACAGCCCGAATGCACAATGTGAATATCATAGGGTCAATGGGGGATTCTAGTAACAACTTTTGGGAAATTTAAAAAATAAGTTCCAAACCCAAAATAGTACAAGGGTAATAAAATTGGACTCATTAAAGAATAGGGGAATTTTTCGAAATATTTGAAAAAAAAAAAGGGCTTTAATAGGTGCTTTAGTTGATTTCTCCTATTTTAAAGTTTCATTATTAAAATTTTTAGAATGAGAAAGGGGTAAACAACCCAAACACCAATCCAAACACTTTAAAAGCGATTTTACATCATTATAAACTATTAGATTCTTTCCAAAAGGGAAACCCATCTTGCATTAATACACAAACAAAATGAATTTAGAAACCCTTTTGCAATTTTTTAAAAACATAAAATCCTTTAATCAGCCCCATTGAACCTTTTTAGAGTATTTTAAAAATTAAAACCCGTTAAAACCATCTCATAAGGGGGGAAAAGGGGGGGGTTAGGAGCATCACGAAAAAAAAAGGTTTAAAACAAATTTGTGCTCGCTTCAATCGCATAAATTCAAAGTAATTATTATCTTGATAACTAATTTCCTTTTAAGACAAAGAAAGGCATCCATTCAAAATAAAACCACAATACTTTGAGCTGCAACCCAAAAGAAAGAATAACATCTTTCCCTTTAAATAAAAAAGAGAAAAAGAGGAAAGAAAAAAGAGAAATGAAAATGAAAATTGGCCCCAGAAATAGATCTACATAAACAAGGTAATTAATTCCAAAGCCCTAAATCCCAAAAGGGCTGGGGCACAAAAAACCCCTTCCTGAAAAAAACCTACATCTTAAATGAAGACTCAAAAACATAGTTAAAATAATTTAAACTTAAAAGAAACCCAGGAAAAATACCAAAGTTTCCCCTATTAAATTGGATCCCCAAAAAAATTGCTATTGAGCATAGTTTTGCTTCCTCAATTCCACCATTCCTTTTAAAGGCCCTTCTAATTTAAAAGGGGAATAAATTATCATGGTAAAAATTACATTTAAAATTTGGGCAAGCACAATTTTAGTTTTACCCAAAGGTTCTTACCTTATAAACCTAAGCTGAAGAGAAATTGTTCATAAAAAAAACCCCTTTGGAATATCCTTTTTGAAAAAGGCCCCAAAAAATCTTTATTACTTACATCTGAAAAAGGACCTAAAAATTAATTTTTAGAATCGAATCAAGAGAGAGGAATTTAAGCTGAGAGTGTGACAAGTTATTTTAGACTAAATTTTTTTTAATGAGATGTCTTCAAGAAAAGAAATTTGAAGAAATCCAAAAAATTTTTGCTCCAAAAGGAAAAAAAGGTTCTCTTAAAAAAGGGGCCTAGAAGGTCAAGTTACTAGTGCTGAAAAGCCTATCACTACTGGAAAAATCCAAACTGTTAACAAGCAAAAAATTGAAAATTTTTTCCATTTCTCTCATTTTAGTCCTTTTTTTTCTTTGTATCCCCCTATGTCCAAGTTTTTAATAATTCAAAAGTCATCTTCCCTAAAGTAAACCCTAAAAATAAACTTTTGTCATTTTAAATATGATTATTTAGTAAAAAATTTTTTTTCAAAAAAGTTCAATTCCTTTTGCCAAAGTTCAGGGTTGTCCCACATAAAAATTGCTCCCCAATTGGCCTTTTGGGGGCAGATTCTCCCTTTAACATATTGCCTTCATGGCGATGTTTTCCACCCCTTCAAAGGGACTTCTCCTTAATGTTTGTTATCTTTCAAAATTTCAAAAAGTTTACATAAGCTCTTTTTGCTTTGGGCCCATGGATCTTTGCTCTTTAGGCATTACCATGTATAAAAAGTTATAATCACATGCTTTTGGAGCACTATCCCCTCTTGAAACCTTGGGTCACTCCCGAAGCACTATCCTAAAACCCAAACCTTTAATTTCATGCTCTGAAGCACTATCCAATTTGAAACCCTTTGGACATATGCTTCAAAACACTATCTAACTTAAACCCTTGGATTATATGCTCTTAGAGCGCTACCCAAGTTTAAAAAAAGTTTGTTCATGAGTACTATCCAATTTATCGCTTAGGTCTTAGCCATCGACATCCCTCCTTTTAAAATCTAAGCGAGCCCATAAAAACTTCTCTTCACCCAAATTCTTAGCGGCCAAAGGCACTTCCCTTTTTTCATCAATTCCTTTTAGCAAGCCAGTAATCGTTTTTTAAAATAAAAAAATTTCCATCCCTAGAGATCTCTCGCCGGGTTTTTTGGCTTAGGAGAGCCGTTTTTGGTTTTCTAAATCAATTTCCTTTGCCCAAATTTAGGCGTTATCCTTATAAAAAGTCCTTTCACAGTTTGTCAACTTTAAAGTGCTTCTCTTCCTTCAAAACCATCAAGGTTATATTCAGCTTGTAGGCATTTGCCCACTTTTGTTCTAGCAAGCTTTTAGAGCCCCTTTTCCCCCTTTTTTACCTTTTCGCAAACCCTCATAGACCAAACCTTTAGGTTTAGCTATGTCAGCTTGTTTTTCCCCTCCCGTTTCTTTTTAAAAATTAGGTCTTCTTTAAACCCAAAACCCACTAAACCCTACCTTTTAATACGATCCCCTAATTTTTAAAGAAAACCTTTTTTTTTTTAAATTTTAAAAAAAAAGTTTATAGTCGCCACTCGCCCGAGTCGGGAAAAAAGGGGGTTAAGTTATAACCCAAATTGTGTGGATTAGTTATAACTTAGCTACCGGTCATCGTTTAAAAAAAACTATTTGTAAATATGGTTTTTTTAAAAACCCAAAATTTTCTGCCCAAAGGGGAAAATTTTTTAAAAACCTTAAATGGGGCCCAAATTTTTTAATTTTCCAAAATTTTTAACTTCGCTTTTGAATATACCCTTTCAAATTTCAAAAAAAACAGCAAATTATAATACCAAAAAAAAATTAAATTTAAATTTTTACATAAAATTTAAAAGGAAAAAAAATAAAACTTTCCATATTTTAAGTGCCCTATATTATTACGGTACCTATGTACTTGCTTTTCAGATCAAACATACGAGTTCTTTTACGAAAACATGCGGGTTGACTAATTTTAACTTGGGAAAAATTCCCCGGGTTTACATTCTTTATTGTTTAAGTTCATTTTGGAAATTTTCAAATTCCTAATTGGTTTTTTTTTGGGAAAAACCCAAAATGCCCAAATTGGGAAAAGGATCCATTTTTTTTTTATTTTTTTTTTTAAAAAAAATGTTTTTCAAAGTGATAAAAGAAAATAAAAATCTTTTTTCTTTCATTTACTTTTTTATTTTTTTTTTTTATGTATTAACTAAGTAAAATAACAAATAAAAAAATTCTTTTTTTTTCTTTTTTTTATTTCTTTTTCTTTTTTTTTTAAAAAAAAAAGAAAGAATGAAAAAAATTTAAAAAATAAAATAAATAAAACAAAAACACCCAAAATTTTTAAATTGGGGAAAGACCGTAAGCAAAGGGGTTTTGGATCGGGTTGCAGCCAATGATCCTGGGTTGATTTGGCCGGGTCGAAGGGGGTTGGGTGGGAGTTTTACGAATAGCTAGACTAGCAGGCCCCGGGTCGGGTTTGACACCCCAAAGTAAAAGGAGGCTTTTTCAATGCCAAAAACGGCGGGAAAGGGTGGTTTTGGTATTTTATATTGGACTTTGGAGGGTATTTTTAATGCCACCGCATTTAGTGGCCGTTGGTGGTGTCACCCGGGGGGGGTTTGGCGTATTGTTATTGGGTTTCGTGACCAAGGAGGGATGTTTGGATGGGGATTAAAGACTAAGAGGAGGGGGCCGAGAGTAGGGGAGGGGTTTAGGACGGACTTGTTGCGATTTGGATTGGTTTTTTGGTGTTCAAGAGTTTTACAAAAGGGAAAGGGGATGTAGTATGGGTCTTGTTATGTGGGTTCACCAGTAGCACAGGGGGGGTAAAGTACGACACTATGCAATGGAGTGAAAGGGGGGTTTAGTTAGTGAGTGGGCTAAAATAGTGAGGCGTTGTGGATGGTATTGGAGTATGGCCATTCACTGGCAGTGGGTTTTTGTGGGTTGGGTCTGGTCTATGGGGGTTTGAAGGCCCGGAGATGGTGGGACGAGAGAACATGGTAGTAAAGGAGTTGGGGAGAGAAAGGCAGAAGGGGGAAACAATCGAGATTGGAGAGAGAGAGAAAAAGTCAGGAAAGGGGAGGGAAGAGGGGGAGAGAGAGGGGGGGGAGGGGGGGTAGGGGGGAAAAAAAGTCAGTAAGGAGAGAGAGAAGGTCTGGTGGAGAGAGGGGAGATAGTCAAGAAAAAGAATGTAGGTCGGTAGGGGTAGGTCTCAGTGTGATTGTGTGCTCCCCTTTTTTTTTTTCTGAAAATCCCCCACTATTTGAATATTCCCCCCACCCCCTTTGCACATGTGTCCCCTTTTTGTTTTAAAAGAATTACCCCCATCCCTTTTTGAGTTTCAAACCCCTTAATTTCCAATTAACCCCAATTGCAAGTCCATGTTTTTCCCGTTGGGTGTTAACTATGCCTTATCCATATATCCAAGGTTTTAAAATCAGTTTAAGCTGTTTTAAAAATCTAAACCAAGTTCAAAAACCTAACCCAAACTTTTAAACCAAAATTTAAAATTGAAAATTTACTTTAAAAATGTTTTTTTCTAAAATTTTTTATTTCTTTTCAATTTTTGGACTTTTTCAAAATTTTTATATACTTTTCCAAAATTTTCCTTTTTTTTGTTTTTTTTCTAAATTTCTTTTTTTTGATTTTCCCCTTTTTTTTTTTTTTTTTTGGAATTTTTTTTTTTTTCTAAATTTCTCTTTTTTTGGGTTTTCATTAATTTTCTTTTTTTAATTTTTTTTTTCTTTTTTAAACTCAAAAACTTAAATTGAAATTAAAAAAAAAAAGACAAAAATTAGGTATCACAGCTACTCTGCTTAGGCTTTTTAGGGCAAATTTCCATCCTTGGGGGAAAAATAGTATTTTATTTGTCTTTAGGGTAAAATTTTACTCAAACTTCCATAAAGAAAGTAGCTGTAGATACCTCATTTTTTTTTTTTTTTTTTTTTTAAATTTTTAAGATAGGGGTAAATGGTTTTAAAATTTGGGAAAAAAATAAAAAAAAATTAAGAAATTAGAAACAAATACAAAAAAGGGAAAAATTTTAGAAAAAAGTACAAAAAAAAAATTTTGGAAAAATTAAAAAAAGTAAAAAAAAATTAAAAAATTTAAAAAAAAATAAAAAAAAATTTTAAAAAAAAAACCACAAAAATTAAAAATTTTAGGAAATTTAAAAAAATTTTTTAAAAAATAAGCTTTGGGTTTTTAAAATAGTTTATTTATTTTTTATTTATTTAAGAAACGATTTTTGACCTAAACTTAGTTTAAAATCAACCCCAGACAACCTTCTCCATAGTGCAATTTAATTGCACCAGGGACAAAGCAAAAACTACACCTAAGGGTACCATTTTTTGATTGATATTGCATAAAACTTAGTTTTTTAAGTTAAATTTCATGAAAGGTGCAAAATGCATTTTTTATTTTCTCTCTCATCGGTACATGTATCCATCATGTCACCACCACATTTGACCAGCCATTACCTATCTTTGCTACATATTGTCATGTACAAGTTATACTCCCCAAACATTTTTTTATCAATCACTTCAAAGTGTGGAAAAATATACTCCTATGTACGTTAAACAAACTCAAAACCACTCCTACGCAAAATAGGCACACTCTTAGTGCATTTTAATTATGTTTTCCACATGAAACTTATTTTAAAAAAAACAATATTTCCCGGGTTCACCTAACAAACATGAAAAAAAATTTCATTTGATTTAATTTTTTTCCCATTTTTAAATGCTACTATGTCATAAAAAAGGGTTTCCCATTTTATAAAAAATCATCAATAAATTACTCACAATACTAAAATCTACTCAAAAACACCACTTTCTCTTACATGCTCATTTTTTGTCTTTCTAGGGATTCCATAAGTCAAAACTTTTCCGCTGGACAATTATGTAGAAATTCCCAAATAAAAGTTTTCAAACCCAAACGAATCCAACCCAGAAACTGAAGATCAACTATATCTCCCTTGACTTGGTTAGCCCCCTTCTTTTTTCTTGTGTTTTTTTTATTATTATTTTTATTGTTTTTTTTAAAATTTCTATTTTTTTTTCTTTTTTTTTAAATTTATTGTTTTGAAATTGTAACTGAAACCCTTAAACCCCCAAAAAAAAAACGAAAGAAGAAAGAAGCCAAAAAAAAATAAAAAAGGGAAAAAGAAAAAAAAAAAAAAAGAAAAAAAAAGGAAGAAGTTTTTCTATTTATTTTTGATTTTTTTAGAAAAAATAAAAAATAAAAATAATATATATAAAGACATAAAATAAGAAAAATATAAAAAAACATTTTAAACTTTTGGGAAAAAAGCATTTTGAAACCTTTTAAAAAGTTAAGTTTTTTAAAAATTTCTCAAAATAAATGCATAATTTTTTGTAGACAGTTTTCTATGTTTTTAAATATTTTTTTTATAATTTAGATATCTTTTTTTTATTATTTAGACATCTTTGCTTGTTTTAAAGGTATTTTTTTTTTGATTTAGCCTTCTTTTTTTTTAATTAGACATTTTTTCCATGGTTTTCACTTCTGTTCTATAATTAGGCATTTTTCTGTGGTATAGGACTCTTTTATAATAAAAATTTTAGCCAGGTAATTGTATTTCTAAAAAGTTCATCTAGGTATTTGGGATTTTTTAAAAATTTTTTCGCTTAAAAAATTTTTTTTCCAAATAAATAACCTTTTTTTTTTCAAAAATTTGTATAATTTTCCCAAAAAAAATAAGAAAAAAATTAGGCCCCTTTCCCCTTTAGGTGTTTTTTCTTAAAAAAAAATTAAATGGCAAAGAACTTAAAGCCAACCATTTTCAAAATTTAAAAAAAAATAAACCCCCACAAAATTATTTTTGAAATTAAACCTCGGGTCTGATCTCAAATAATGGGACGGGTCTTAAGCAATTATGAGGCTACAAAAAATATGGAAAATTTTCTTTTTCCATCTTTTATAAAAAATCGTTTTAATTAACTTAGTTTTTTGTGATATGTTTTGTTGTTTGAATTTGAAAAAGGGTATTATTAAAAAATAATTTTAAAATTCAAAAAGTTAAAAAAAGTGATACCTTTTTGGGGTTTAAATAGGTAGTCCTTGAACCAGATTTCTATTTTAAACCCTTTTTAAAAAAATTGGGGTTTTATCAAAAGACCGTAGTAAAGTTATAATAAATAACCAAATTATTTATAATTTAATCTTTTTTTGACCCCAGTTGGTGGCAACTTCGAACAATTTTTTAAAAGAAAAACCCAAATTTTATTAACTTTTGTTAATGACCAATATCAAATGATTAGGGTTTAATAATTTTTGGTTTAAGGAAAATTACAAAAAGGGGAAAAAAATCGGGGCTGACCCAAGCTTTAAAAAATGTGATCAAGTACACATTTTAACTTTAATTTTCAAATTAAATTTAAGTTAAGGGTTTTACGAGCTTTTTTATTAATCATGGGATTAATTTTGAGGTTTTATAAAAAAAAGAACTAACGGAAATAAAATAATTTAAAACCATCTTGGGGATCCAGGAAATTAAAATAAAAAAAAATGTCAATAAAAATTACAGAAATTTTTTTTTTTAAATAAAAAAGTACCTTTTTGCTCTCAGGGTAAAGTTCAAAAACGATCTAAATTTGATTTGTTGTTTCAAAAGTATTCACTCAAAAATTTTAAAATAATACCCATGATAAACCACATATAATTAAAAAAACAAATTTAACCCCTTTTTAAATTTTAGTAACCAATTAGAATTAGAAAAACAAAAGGGGCAAAATGTTATATCCCCTTTTGCCTTTTCGTTTGATGTTTTTCCAAAAAAAAAATCATGAAACTCTTTTTCTAAATTTCTTTTTTAAACAAACTAAAATTAATAAAAGAAATTTTCTTTTTTTATGAACTTCTCAAATGCCACAACATTTAAAATTTTAAAAACAAAATTTAAAAATGAATTTAAAGGGAAAAAAAGTTTTAATTGCAATTTGAATATAGAAGAAAAAATTCTGTTCCTTTGAATTACCATAAAACTTTTCAAAAGCAAAGGGTATGGAATTTTTAAAAAAATTCCCTCCCTATTTATAAAAATGCATAATAAAATAATATCTTTTAAAAAGTAAATTAACCATAAAATAATTTTTTTGCAAAAATAAATTTCTTCCAAATTTTTCTAGCTCCCAAAAAAAATAAAAAACAAAATTTTTGCAAAAAATTTTTTGTTAAAACATGCTTTAGAATCAACCCCCTAAGTTTTTATAAACAAAAGGAATTTCTATTTAAAACATAAAGATAACCGTCATAACAGTTATTTGTTATCCCAACGTAATAGAAAAGGGTAAACGAGAAACTACTATGAACAATTTTTTGTAATTAAATCTTCATCAAAAAATTCCGATTAAACCATTTCTGTCATGTTTTAAAGTTTAATTTATTTTACTTTTTTCTAAATAAAATAAACTCAAATAAATTACCATGGCCACGTCTTTCAAGTCACATTATTTTTAACAATGACCCTAGATATCGACTCCTTAAACCCAAAAAAATGATGTTTCTATCTTTATTTATTTTTATTTCCATCTATATTTTATGCCATACCCAAAAACCTATTATTTACAAATTTAAAAAAAGATTTGCTTTGAGCACAAAAGCACAATATTTCCCTATATAGGATATTGAAGGTCTCGTCAGGATTATTTATAATGTTCAATAAAGGAAAACCCCTGACATTAAAAAATTCAAGCCCTCTATTAGGATCATGTTTTATTTACTACTTTTAAATTTTGACACCCACTTGTATAACTCCAAATTTTCTTTTCCTCATTTTTTGGGAAATGACTTTAATTATACAGCGTGTTGTTTTTAAATATATAATTTCCCCCTGAATTTATCCAACCAAGAACGATTTAAGATAAGGGCAATTTTCTGAAACTCACTGATAAGCATTTCTTTTTAATTCTATACATACTCTAATTACTATTTGGGCTTATTGTAAAAAATATACCAGTTTAAAAGTATAAAAAATAAAAATACTTGCCTTTTATAAATAATATTTTAAAAACATCAAAATTTTTCTTTGGGAAATTGTGCACAAAATTTCAACCTCTCACTAGGCACTATTTCCAACACTATGACTCTAAGTCCTTAGTTTCTCACAGGTCTCATGTTTCTATTGAAATTTAAGGGCCTTATGAGTGAATCAACAAAATTTTTCATTTGTTGCTACCTGCAAACCAAAACATATCCCCTTTTTAACTATCTCTTTGAGGTTGTGAAACTTTCGGAGAAATCTTTGACCCCAATGGCCTCGATTTTTTAGCCAAGCTATAGTACATTAAATTCATAATATAGAAAACGGTCTAAAAAACTTGAAACCCTCCTAACTTGAAGATAAATTTCTGTCTATATTCCCTTTTTTCACTTTAAAAGCCACTATGTACTTTGTCCTACTATGAATCTGCCCTTGGGCTTTATTTGAAACTCCTCTAACAAACAATTCATGGTTTGAGCAAAACACATAACCTTGCAGCGCTTTAGTTTATCCTGAATGTTTGGAAATAGCGTTAAAAAAATCCCTTATAGCATTTCCTCCCTCCTCAAAAACTAAAACAAATCTTTTGTTTCCCCCAAATATTTTGAAAATAGTTTTAAAACAGCTAGGACCCCTTAATGGGTCAGCCTAATATTACTTATCATGTTCACGCATAACGGTCTAGCCATGTATAATTTTATAGATACATTTTGAACCCCAAATTTCCGGGTTTTGGGACTTTGTCCTTTTATCCTTCTCCCCCTTTTGTTTTAATCTTACCTTTAAAAAATGAACACATGTGACATAGGAAAAATCCTCATTTGGAAATTTTTCGTTGAATCATTTTAAAAACTTTGCAATGTATGTACTTTGACTTAGTCTAACAACCTCTATACCTATCTCGGGAATCTTAATTTTCCATGAATAAGCACTTTTCTAAGTCTTTTTTGGAAACACTTACCTAACCAAGCCTTGAAGCTTATGATAGGAATTAGGGTCTATCCCTTCAACCCACGTCGAGCCCGAGGGTTTAAGGGGGGCTAGACGAATTCTCTTGCCTAGCCAACCCCTACCAAAGTCGAGTTATTCCTTGTACCGTCAACTCTATAAGTATGCCCAAAAGTTACCCAATCTTGGAAGTTGTGTGGGATTAAAGAGTACCCCACTACAGCCAAACCCCACATGCCCGCCGATTTGTTTTTAGCAAACTTTGGTAACTTAGATCCATCCCCGGGACCAGCCTTGTTTTGTTTTAGCTACAATCTGCATCACTTTAGGTAAGTATATTTTTTCCAATCAAAAAAATATCATAAACATATAAAAATAGGAGCAAATTTTTTCTCCTACTCACCCTTTTGTAAAGCAAAGGTTTTCTGGGTTCTTAAGGGGCCCAAATTCCTTAACTTCTTATCAAATCTCAAATTCTAGCTCAAGAACTTGTTTTAAACCATAAATAGACCCCTTTAACTTTCAAATTTTATTGGGGTTCTTAGGGGCTATAAAACCAAAAAGTTTGTCTTCTTTTTTAAAAACCCCTTTGCATCCTATAGGGTTTTACCCCAAATTTGTGCATCTACCAAAAACCCCTACTTGGTTTGGTATACATGGGGGCCTCTCAAAGTTTATGGCTTCTAAACCATTTCTCAGAGTCTGTGAAGCAAAATTTCTTCTTCAAAAGTCAGCAATTGTTATTTTCGATGAGTAGTACATCTTCTTGATGTGTTTTAAGTAGATTTAACCTTTTGGTTCTTACATACTCTTATTGGACTTATATGGTTTTTAGTTTAAGAGATTCTTTGGTTGTGGCACTATAATATTGTGATGTTTGTTTCAAATTTCCCAAATTTCTCATTTCTAACTCATTTATAAATCTTGAATTTTTCAAGATTACTTTGCTCCCACTACTTTTTTGGAGATAAACTCTTCTTTAAAAAGTAACACATCAAGCAAAAACACCTTATGCTCACTTAAGAAAAAGTATATCCCATAGTTTCTTTGAAATCCTATAATTTGTAAATTTTAAAAAAACTTTCCTGTAAATTATCAAGAATCTCTCTTTACTAAGCATAACAGCCCAAACTTTAAAATAAAAAAAAATTTTGGTTTTTCCTTCCCAAATAACTCACATGGTTTTCATTACTAAAGTAGATACCTAATTTTTTGCCTTTCGTATTCTAATTTTTTTTTAATAGGGCCAATCCCAAAAAAAAAATAAAAAATACAAAAAAATGAAAAAGAAAAAAAAATTATCATAAAAGTTTTTTTTTAGTTTTTTTGAAAATTTTTTAAGGTCAAAATCGTTTTTTGTCTTAGTTTGGTTTAAATAATATTTTGAGAATTACGTGGTTAATATTTAAAATATAGAAAAATAAAAACT
>JAMXBC010000931.1:0-11767 GCA_024138005.1 Lumnitzera racemosa | reverse complement strand
GTTAAATTTGGGGATACGCGAAAGAATTAAAATGAGAATGAAAAGTAAGCAAAACCCACGAACAGCTCTAATAGATGTGATGTACTAATGGAACTTCTAAACACTTACGACATAACTCGATATGATGCACAAGTTGGTCCAATAAGGTTACTCACTACCTAACCTTGCTTTAAAAGGATAGGACGAGAGTGAAGTGAGAGTAAATAAGTACAGTGTTTACGTAAAGGAAGAATATCTAATATGTTAAGAGTAATATGTTGTTTACCATCTATAAGTATAAGGGATATTATATACCATAAGTTCATAAGTTAGGGCAACTTATCCAAAAGGAAAAGACAAAAAGGGCATTTCCTAAGGAAGTAGTGTACAAGATACATAGGGTAAGAATAATATTTTCAAGAAAAGTAATCATTGGTCTAACGAATTCTACACATGATTATATACGTAGTAAGGATATATTGGTGATGTCATTAGAAGATGTAGACGAAAGTATAACCAGCTTACTTGTTTGAGCAAGGGTAGCTCAGTCAATCTAGACTCTCTCCCTCAACAAGTCAAATAATGGATGCAGAATAAGTGATTGCCCAAGCATAAGTGAGAATGAAGGTCGGCTGTCATCTTGGTTGGCCGTTTCTCGACACACTATTTATGAGAAATAGACAATCATTTGGCTTAGTCTACAAAACAGTCAATAAGGAGATACTCAACCTCAGCAAAGTTAGTTAGAGTAGAAGAATCCATCTTGCCAGCCTTCCAATCCTTAGGCTTGGCTGTACATGAAAGGCTTAATAGCCTGATTCGTATCAACTACTCTACTTAACCAGATTTGTTATACTCATGGTCTACTCTTTAGGTCCACCTAGATTAGGTCCTCAAGGTCTCCAATAGCTCATTAACCCAACTTATTAGCTCTTCACCTAAATATCTCATTTGATTGCTTATTTTTGCTTATGTTATTTAGACTTCTTATTTCTTGTATTTTTCCTAAATTACCCTCATGTTTTATTTTGTATTTACAGAAACACCACTAAAGCATCCTTTTATTCATTTTTTTTACAACTTGTCACTATGCATAAATAGGATACATATGTAGGGTTTTTAAAGAGATTTTACACATTAATGAAAAATCCTTCGAGTCTTTTTTCTTAGAAAGCTCTTTTTTACTAGCTCTTGTCATTCCTTTTAGCAAAGACTATGGTGAATAACCTTAGTTATCTCTTTTTACATCATATTAAATTGATTATTAGGTGTATAGGATCTAGTTGGTGCATTATATTCAACTAGGTAGCTTATGGATTCACTAAAAACATCTCAAAACCCATTCTATTTTCAATCCTTCGGTAAGATTAGACCCATCCCGATACACTACCCTTGTCTACTCTTAGTACAAGTCATATCCTAGGATCTCATGAACTCTATAGCATACTCATATACAAACTCTATTGTTGATAAAATTGAATTAAAAAACAATATGAATCAATACAATTAGATCGCAACATGAAAATATCATAGATTGAAATAAACAAACATTGATTAAAGTTATCAAGAGTCATAACAGAAATTTATGATTCCAATAACAATTTACTAAAAAATGACTAAAATGACAATATAATAGAAGAAAGATGAAATAAACTATAGAAGCTCTATTATTTTACCCTACTAACTCTGCTCCAAAGGGTCTCTCTCTACAAATCTAAACTTAGATATCTATTTATGAGGGCTAAACCTAGATTTACAAATAAAACTTGTCAAAAAATAGAAGATTTAGAAATTATGGAACTAAACGCCTTAAGATCACGGTTGTAGAGTGTGGATGCGGTCTTGCACTTTATCTGGAAATCTTTAAATTCATGGAAATTAAGGACGAAAGGTCAATCACCAAGGAACATGGCCATGGAATGTGTATGTAGTCCTCTCTAGACATCATTTCTTCTTTGAAATTCCTTCACTTTCTTTCCTTGATCAATGCACTTCTTCAATTAAGCTTCATAACTCTATCAAACTCTTTAGAATTTTGTCAAATGCTTCTAAATCCCTGTTAATGTAATATTAACAAATTAAGCTTTGAATTGCTATATAATTAACTTCATCAATATACAAAATTGTTCTACAACAATCCATGCTAAATGAGTATCACCAAATTCACCCATACTTAAGCTTTTGCTTGTCCTCAAGTAAAATAATCAAATATTAATGCAAAAGTATCTTAGGGACAAGATCAACAAATTTTCTTTAGATAAGTACATGCTCAAATAAGGAACTTCACAATTTCTTCGAAATTACCCTTTCTTCCTTAGCTTGATATGCCCTTAGAGCACTTAAATAATAACACTTTAAGAACTAATAAATTTCAACAATCAATCTTGATAATTTAGTGTTAACCTTATCACTTAAATAAAAACTAAACTAGAGATCAACACAAACATTAACAAGTTAATAAAAGGTTATAGAAATTTTACTACTCTAACTCAGAAGAGAGGAATCTTCCTTAAACTAGTTTTATTACAAAACTTAGACTAGGTGTACATTACATCAACTTATCCTCTAATTGTCTCCTTACTTCTTTTAGTTTTCATGAGGAGGCATTTTATTTCAAATTAATTCTTTTTTGAAGCTTATTAGTATTGGAGAAGAAGCTCGCTCTTCAAACAAACCAAAGTTGATCCTTACTTTTTAGCCCTTTTATTTTTGGTAATGTCAATAGGAAAGTACCTCACTATTTTGAGGGACTAAGGTCGATCCTTGAGATTTTTTTAAAATTTAATTTCCTTTTGCATTAGTAGTAGGAAAGAATCTTACTCTTTTAAGGAACTAAGATCGATCCTTTCCAATTCTTAGCTTTCTATTCTTATTTCATTTATGTATCCAATTACTTTGATTTTCAAAAGCCTTACAAATGAAAAATCTCCTTTGTTCATCCAATCTAAAGAATTTTTGAAAAGAGAGATCAATAATTATCATTTAGAATTAAGCTTATGATAGGATTCCAAGTACTGATCTGATGTCCTACCTTGTTTCGAACTATATGCGAAGCTTGTTCACAAGCTCCGCTTGAATGGTTAACCTATTTATAGCTCCATTAGTACTGAATGGCTTGCTCTACTTTTTTGAGTCTACCTTATAATGTTAAATAACGCCATGCTCTACCCTAGCTGAGCTCCTAAAGAGATCTTTCTATGAGCTTCATCTACATAGGAAAACTTGCCTTACTCGGATAGTTCTATCCTGGTTGAGTAATTGTGCTCTGTTTTGTCAAGCCTTCCTAACTATCCCAGGTTTGTCCTACCCTTCTAGCTTAGCTCAGTCAATTCTGCTTGATTCGATTGGTCAACTCTAAACAAGTCAGCCATGTCCATGTCAGAATGACCCAGCCATGTGAAGCCGCCTATTGTTATGTCAACTCTACTACTACCATATCAAGTCAGTCTATCCATGTAAGGTCGTCCCTATTCAAGTCAAGTTGGCCTCGGACAAGACAAGTCATCTAAAATTAGGTCTGCCTAAATTACAGCCCCAAGTCTCCAATAGCTCTTTAGAATCAAAACATCAGCCTTCACTCGAAGATCTCACTTAGCTATCTATTTTACTTATGTTTTTAGATTTCCTATTTCTTTCATGTATTGTCCATTAGTCATCTTCATATATTATTTGTAATTACTGGAATGCCACTGGGGCATCATTTAGTATTTTTTTTTTACAACTTTACGACCTTATATAAATAGAGCACATGTATAGGGTTTTGGCTAGACTTTTTGACATTTAATGAAAAAACTCTTAAGATTTTCCTCTTGGAAAACTCTCCTCTACCCGCTCTTATCAATTCCTTTAGCAAGGATTATGACGAGTAACCTTATTACTCCAATTGGTGCGTCACATCTGGTGAGTCTTAGGTCGTATTAAATCTTGTTGGTATAACGATCGTATGGAAGGCCTAGTAGTATTGCCTAGAATTTTCATATCACGTGTGCATCCATGATAAGAAAATCGCCTTGCAAGTAAGAGATTGTAAGACTCTAAAATAGTTAATTGCTAGGGTCTTCAATTTAGTTCATTGACTCATTATATAATATAAATAATTATGGATATCCATTTTTTCCACAGTTCTTCAAAACCGCAAAGAATCGATATCTCCTACCAAAATAGTGAAATAAGATAGACAATTCTAGAAAATTTAAATTTACTAAAGATACTAAACTTAATTGAGATATTAATCGTTTTCTGAAGCATTCTGAATTACCTACATAAGCTTTTCATCATACTTATTCAATGGTAGCACTCTACACTAGTTCCTATCCCTATCCTAACTATCAATCAACCTGCAAGGAAAAAAACTATTGAGGTGTAAGCTTACGCTTAGTGAAAAAAATCCCTTCGTCAATATCGCATGACAAAAGTTATTTAATGCATAAACATATGAATGCATGATCAATCAGTATACCAAATAATACATGTAGTAGCCTAAAGAACTGCATGCAACTTAGAATTATGCCCCCTATAATCAAGGTTTTGGGGATAATTAACCGACCCAAACCAAATTCGAGTTCTAGACCTTGGGTTTTATTTCATTTGCACTATTGTGCTTAAGTCAAAACAAAACCATATATATATATATATACTTTCTTTCTTAAACAACAAATCATATTTTCAAAATCCTAAGTCTAGCGGTATAGTGACCTCCATAATCTACAAACACATGCCCTAAGCCGAAGCCACAAGACACGGCCTCTCGTCGACTGTTAGTGTCTCTCAGCGTCTAGTAAGCCCATCAACTAAGGATAGAGACTCAATAAAATTATGACATAGCTAATGCCCAATCCTGTAGAAGACTCTCTTCCTGTGAGTCCTTTCTTATCCTTTACATGAAGCGATAGTCGATGTTATCCGAATGCAGTTATAAGGACTGCACGATTCATTTAATTTCTTAATTGTATAAGTAGTTAATCCAATTTTCAAGGTGATTAGATAATTTCATTCCATACAATCATACGTATAAATTATCACAAATAATTCCCATTATTATGTAATTAATAAGCTATAGCATTCAGTTCACAAATTCATACACATGCATTTCCCATATCTTACAAGCATCCAAATTTATACATATAAGTTTAGGCGCATCTATTCTACAAGCAAAATCAAGTAAAGAGTCATCAGGAATTCACTCACTCAACCATGCGGATCAATCAAAATAATCTGGGATAAGTCATCTCCCAAAAGCTAAGTCTCTTGGACATCGCAAATATAATACTATAAGGATTTGAAATAGAATTTGGAAAACTAAACTAAATCCCTTTTAGTTATACTTTTGACTTAGTTTCATATTTTTCCCGATTTTCACTTAAAGTTTAATTGCGTATAACTTTTTTCATTTTAAATCTGATTTTTATCATCTTATAGTCAATCTTCATCATTTTTTAGTGTACTTTAACATAGTGAAGTTATATTTTCATGATGAGGCATGCAAAAACTGTCCATAGGCCAGAACAGTAGCAATCCTCATGATTTGGAGTGCTTTTGGACTTTGTTTGGTTAATAGGCTTTTTGGTAACTTGGGAAATTCTTTGGGCTTAGGCTTAGGCTTAAGACTTTATTCTAAACTTAAATACTCCTTAAGGTCAGATTTCCAACTTTGGTTTACACTATTGGTGCTAATAAGAACTCCTTAGGCTTTTAAGTGGGCTTAAGTTGTCAAATGGACTTGTTTTTTGTTCAAACTAAAGTTAATGACTTTATTGGGCTTATGCAGTCTTAGGTAGACTTCTCATGGGCTTCAAAAACAACCTTTCTTAATATTTTAAAATGCCGGTCAAAATTTTAATGAAGGTCCAACTTAGAATTCTAGGCTCGTTTTGAGGAGTTTTAGGCTTGGTTTTAAGTTTTAGGTTTTGTATACTTGCTTTAGTTGATCTTAGTTTTATCATATTTTTAAGTAGCTTTTATTTATGTTCCAAATCTGGCCTTGATGAACCCAAGAGGCACTCACTTAGTTTCTTAACTGTTTTGTCATTTCTTTAAGTTTAAGGGTTAAATCATAAACCTACGCTATTTATATTCAACTTTGACTTAAATCTCTTCCATATGATGATTATTTAGCTTATACTCTAGATGAAATTAATAGATCTCATACTTATCATAACTTCCATGCCATAGTTCATGTCTCACAAAGTTGATTTCTTCATAAAAGCTTCATGTAAGGATTTTCCTTTACCTAAGGCTAGGTTTGAGCATCTTTAAATTAAAAGAAATGGAAATAACATCTAAATGACTCGCATACACTCCACGTTCAGCATGATGTCTCCTCATTCATATAACATTTCATGATTTTCTCAACTTAAAATCTTTCATTCTAAGTGTTTAAATATATATCTTTACATATCCCCAACTTAGCATGCTCATATTTCAACTTTTTATGTAAAGGTGGTTCACAAACTTACTTCTTAAGGTGGTTTAGTATTTTATCATCTTATGATCATGTTAATATCTTCATGAAAACATGGTCTTTTAACGTGGCATATTAGGTCACTTTAACAAGAAAAACAACTTACCGTCCTAAAAGCATAGAAATAATGGTTGTACAACTAAGTATCCTCTTATGTTCCTTGTTTTTCCTCCTTCTTCTTACAAGCTCTTTTGGAAACTAGAGTCTTAATCTTTGAAGTGAGGATTTGAGGATATTTTAAAGTTCCTAAAAATGGTTTTTGAAGTTGACAAATAGAGGGCACAAAATAAAGCCTAGTGTCGTAAGTATGGAAGCAAAAATAATGGAAGCCACGTTGGGATTTTATGGGATTGGATTCGTTTTTTTGGTTTATGTTTAAAGTGAGAGAAAAGGAAGTGAAAATGAGAGTGAAAGAGAGAAAGTGGTAGATTTTTTTTTTTTTTTATGGGAGGAGAAGTGTGTTCATGAAACTTTAATTGATTTTTTTTAGTATGTACAAATGCCAACTGTTTGACAAAACTAGATGATGTAAGCATTAAGAGGTGAATAGTAGATGTGTAAGACAATTGAGTGATAGACAAATGACAAGACATGACCTCTTTTTTCCTTCTTTTCCAACCAGCCATATAGGGAGCAATTAGAGCATGGTGTTGTCTTGTCACTTTAATTAAAAGTTGAGCACATAAAAATTGATATGATAACTTGTCCATATATAGTATAAGTTATGATGTAATAAGGGAAAATGTCTTATCACTAGTTTTTGATAAGTTATCAATTGATAAATAATTCTAACTCTCAATTGGTAATTTATTTAAGGGGATTGGTTGGTTTATTTATTCATGTACACAAGTCTTATGCAAGAAGATAAGGAGATTGTCTTATATGAAATTCTTTTGAAGTTTGTTTCTTAAATTGATTTGTAACTTATGATTTAATTCTTATAAATTATGAAAATTTCTAGAGTTGAATAAAATTATGAAAATTAAATTCTTAATTAGCCGGTTGGGGTTACAAGTCCTTAATTGTTTTAGGGTTTTGGGTGACTTAGAGTCTGCTGTTCTCGTATTCAAGTTCTATTAATAACAGACTTTGGAAAATTAAATGTGTTTTTTAAAATCCAAACGTGAATTCTTAGCTTAGTTTATCTTTGGGAACGTTCGAGAAGTACTCTCAGTTGAATCATAAGTCCACTAAAAAGTAGAGTTTACAATTTATCCATGTGTAGCAAGGCTTATAAGTGAAAATAAGGGAGTTTATCTTAGATGTAATTCTTTTAGGGTTTGGTTCTCAAATTAATTTGTAGGTTATGATTTGCTTGTTTAGAAATTTTAGAACTTTCTAGAGTTGAATAAAATTTATTCAATTTATATTTTTAATTATTTATTTAGGGTCATAAGTTGTTGATTATCCTAGGGTTTAAAGTTCGAGTGAGTTTAAGTATGTTTTAAGATTTTTCACCAATTCGGAAGTAATTGACTTACACTTAAGAGCTTAAGATTCAATTGGCTTAATTATTTAGGATCATTGCTTTATTATGCAACATATATATATACACAATAGATTAAGAAAAGAGAAGGAAATTGTTTAATAATATATGTAAAATATACATATTGTAGGGCTACTTAGGTACACAAATAAATAAATTTTGTAAATTTGTAACTTTTTTTTAAACTAGCTTAGTTTTTGCTGTTTATTATTACTTGAAATCATCCTTCATTCGTTCATTATCGGTTTTTCATATGATTCCACAAAAAAAAAATTAACGATAATTTTATTGATTTATGGCTTTTCAAGTATTAGGATAATTTTACAAAGTTATAAAAAAATTTATGGTTTGATATTTATAGTTTCTATTGATTTTAGGTTTACATTCTAAAGTATGTGTATGTAAGGATTGGGTTTTCTTGCATGATTAGGATTTCCAAATCATATAATAGGGCCTTTCAACTTCGTTTTAAGTTCCAAGTTTAAAATTTTAGTCGGTTTTTATTTATGTGGTTTTGTCGACTTAGGAAAATATCTACAATACTCAAGTCTGACACCATGTTTAGAAGGTTAAATTTACAAAGTCTACAGTTAGTACGTCATATCTAGCTCGATAGCTCATTAATTTGCTAAAACCCCTATTTTATTTTCTTATTTTGGTTTGTTGTAATGCATCTCCATATGTCCGACCTTAGAGACACATCAACTTTGCTAGTATTAGAGCACAGTTCCAAAAAGAGAGCATGTGAAGTTGTTATAAAAGATTTGTTCGTGTTTGCTGGTTTGTGGTTATGTACCTTTTGTAGACATTGGAGTTGGTTCTATTGAAGTAGATTTGGAGATCTTAAGCTATAAAGTGGAGATTTGTAGGTCGATAAGAGTGACTCCTATGGTGCTCTGTTGTACTCTATTCTCCATTGCGAAAATAGAGGAGGTTCATTTTGTGTATGCCTGTGCATTTGAGTATATTAGTTACTAGAGTTAAGTTAAAAGTGTGCCTATAAGTTCAAGTCCGTATTAGTCATGGGTTACAGTGACGTTGTACTATTGTAGTGGTGGTGGCTGGAAACTTAGAGTTATGTGAGTTTGTTACTATATTGGTGAAGAGCACAACTAGGTTATGTATGTTAGGATATAAACCGTGTAGGGTTTTTTTAAGCCATGTGACCATAGTTACGGGAATTATAGGGGGATTCGAATTGGGCGCCTTAAATTGAGAAGTGGGTGTTTGATTTTCTGGCAAAATGTGCTCAAATTCTATGGTTTGGGTCATTAAATTTAGATGAAGAGTCATTCAATAGGATTCTTTCGTGCTATCACAACAACAATTAGTGGAACGTATTATGGCTACTTATGTTAAATAAGAGTTTTTGACATTAATTTGCAGTATTTAGTGGGTTGTTAGCTGTAGAAGCTTTGTTGTTGCACTTTAGAGAAGCTATCTAAATTGTTAGGTTAAGTGAGAGTGCCAAACTAAAGAAGTGCTAACGCGTCATTCTAGTGAAGCACTACTCAAATTGAGATCAACAAAAGGCATGCACATTTGGCTTGTTATTCCCATTAACTTACCAAACCGAATTTTATACTCCTAAGGTTATTGAGCTAAGTTGTTTGGCTATTCAACTTGTCAAGCCGGTCTATAGTGTTTAAGCTCAAGTGATGAATTGCGACAACCTAATAGCCGAGTTGATTCTAGTATCTGAGCTAAGTCGAAGTACTGAAGTGAAGTGGAAGATCTAAGCTGTTGTGTTCTTAAAATCACCAAGTGTTAGATAGTTCTAATCATTACCAATGAGACTTCTTATAAGTCGAGCTAATTTGTTGAAGTGATACCTCCATTTAACATGGCTTATGACAATTGAGGAAGATACGGTTATGACTATGACTACGAAGATATAAGGTTGAGAATACCAATGTTTGATGGCTATGGACCCCCAAATGAATATTTAGATTGGGAATTCTAAGTTAATAAAGTCTTTGAAAAGTATTCATGCCTTAAATGTAACAAAGAATACATCATAGAGGATAAAGTCAAGGCCTTGCTAGGACTTGTTGGAAGAATGTATTAAGGCAAAAGATCCTCAAAGGGGCAAGTTCTACATGAAGCTCAATGAGACCTGCAATGAGAGAAAAATTTATACCCCCATCATATCAAGACAAGTTGTGTGAAGAACTATCTACCTTGAGGCAAGGACCAATGAATGTCCAAGAATTTGCTAAGGAATATAAGGCACTCTTAAACCGATGTAAATTGTATGAATCTCTTTCTGTACTCTCTCGAGATTCATGATAGGATTGAGACTGGAGATCACTTGACGTATTAACTCGTCGGGAGTAAAAAGCTTAAATGAGGCTACCTAACTAGCCTTGAGACAAGAATCCACCATTAGTACTAATGATTATGATGTGCAAGAATGATTAGAGGTTTACTTGATCAGCTTAAGGAGCTCAAAGTAAAAATGAGGCAGCAAAGGGATACTCGAGCAGAGAAAGCCAACAAGAAAAAAACCCATATAGAAGAACTAGGAGAAGAAGGGGTGAAAGTTGCTAAGGAGGTGAATGGTAGAAGCGAGAAAGACAAAGCTAAATGCAGTTGAAAACTCCATGTTTTGGAACTAATACCATTACCCATTATAAATGCCATCGATTATAGCTACAAGAATTACTACGTTTGCCTTCCTCATATCAGAATCTTGCATCCAGTCATCTGATATGTTTAGATGGCACTAATATGAGCAAATATAACATCACACCTATGAGCTATTATCAAATGTAGATTAGAGTTTATCAGGGCCGAAGTGATGGATACATATATTAAGGATACATCATGTTAACCCTTAGGACTCTCGTATTGGAAAGATTTAAGGTGTATAGATGAAAGAAGGAAGAATCGATTTATGAGGAAGTAAAAGGAATGATGATTACAACTGATGAGGAGATCATGATGTTTGAGCTAACTGAACTTAAAGAGGTAGAAATAATTGCAATTGATGAGCCACCTTACGTCTTACCGACAAAAGATCATGAGCCATAATCTCTTATATAACCTAGAGATCGTGTTACTTCCTATAATTGACAGTTGCTGGGACTACTAAGGTGTAGTTGATCGAATCCATGATGTATGGAAGGAAAGAGCCCTAATGGAAGGTTTTATTGATAGAGCTTATGATGAGTGGAGGGATCATTGGTTGTTTATGACCATGTTGCAAGAGCAAAGTATTTTTCTATGTTTAAATTTTCGATTTTGTCGATTGGTATTTGACCCGAAGGGATTTAGAGCAGCTAACTACCAAGTTTTGGGGTCAAAAACTCTTCTAAGATCAAGGGGATAATAAGATTCCATGTATCAATTCAATGTCTTGCCCTATTTTAGAATATAGGGGAAGCCTATTCATGAGGTCCACTCAAATGGTTAACCTATTTGTAAGCTCCATCTGTACTGAACGGCTTGCTCTGCTCTATCGGGTTTACCCTGTAATGTTGAATACACCATGCTCTACCCTAGCTGACCTCCCAAAGAGATCTGTCTGTGAGAGATAGTTCTATCTTGGCTAAATAGTTGTACTCTATTTTGTCAGGCCTTCCTTTACTATCCCAAGTCTGTCCTACCCTTCTAGCTTGGCTCAACCAAATCTACTCGATTCGGCCGGTCAGGTCCAAACAAGTCAGCCATGTCCATGTCAGAACGACCCGACCATGTGAGGTCAGCCACTATCATGTCAGCTTAGCCATTACCATATCAAGTTACGATGAACTACCGACCAATAGTCCGATTACTCATGTACGACTCCAAGGACTCCAATCCCTTAACTGACGAGTTCTCTCTCGGTAACCTACTAATGA
>JAMXBC010000930.1:0-11768 GCA_024138005.1 Lumnitzera racemosa | reverse complement strand
ACTTTTTTTTTTTTAACATACCTAGCGATACCCAGATCGCGAAATCAATAAAAAACAGTAAGAAAGATACAAACTTTGATTTGCATTAAGAATAAAGGGCATTTTATGGTTTGGGATCAAACTAGGCACGTGACACAAGGATCATACCTCTAAAGTTTTGATACTTTTCCGTGTTCTGCAGGCAAAAAGGGAGCAAATATATCGAAAATCAAATGAATCTGCAAATGATGAAATGAGAGAGAAAGAGAGAAGGAGCGGGCAGCTAAAGTTAGATGGAAGGGGTTGGAAATGGAAGCCAAGAAACCAAGATTAGTGGAGCACTCCCCACGTCTGTCTCTTATAAAGCACTAAATTGGTTCAGCTTTTTTTTCAGTGGTTTTTGGTCTTTGGTTCTGTTTAGTCATAATCATTTCGTTTTAGTTTAATCAAAAGTAATGATTGCGTTGCTGAAAGCGAAATAAGAGTTATGATATTGAATAAAGTATGAATTTTGATAAGGTTTCGATAAGAATGGGATAATATAAAACAATGAGCACTGGTAACTTGGAATTTTTTATTTATTTAAATAATTTAAATTTAAATAAATAAAAAATAATTATGAGAAAAAAAGGGTTTGGATAGACCGTTAAAAAAAATACAGAACCATACGAAGTCCTGATTCATAAATCCATTGTGTTTATAATGTAATTATAAATAGGGTTTTTATGTATAAGATGTTAATTGAACTTAATTATAAATATACCTTAGTATTATCAAACTCAAATTAAAGGTTAGCTTGTGATTGAGAAGGGTTGAGATGTTAATCAAATGGGATAAATTCGAAGTTAATAAAAATATTGGATGTACAAGTGGTTTTTGGTCTATAAGCCAGCCTATTTAATCTGCTTTTAAAAATAAGTTTAGGTCAAATTTTTTTCAATTGTTTAAAAATAAGTCAGATGAGCTCGACCCGTTTAACCCATGTATCAAAGTAAGCTAACCCGTTTAATACATTTACGCTTTCGGCCTGCAAGCCGTTCCGTTTAATCCGCTTTTTAAATAGGTTAGAGTAAAAGTTTTTTGGCCGTTTTAAAAAGTAGATCAAATAAGCTCGACATATTTAACCTAAGGACTATAGTGAGCTCGATCGCATTGACTCGTTTAACCTATCTGCACCCCTTTTCAATTGAAGTAGGCACTAAACAAATGTCCTTGTAGCTATAATCTTAATTTAAAATTTATTTATGTATTAGCTAGATGGAAAATTTTAGTTCATGATTCTTATATCTCGAGTGATGCATTTTCAAGGCCAGGCGGATTTTAGAATTCTTGAAGGTATAGATGAATTCACTTACATGTAATAAAAAAAATAATATAACTTTCTTATGGCCAATAAGTGGTATTTCGTTACAATAGTAGGAAAGTATTACCGTGGTGAAGTTAGTTATGGCATTTGATAGGGAATCCATATCTCCTTACAGGGACGTTCAATATCTTAAAGAGTTTAGTTACGATTGTCTCTTTAAAAATGTGAAAGGCTTTTTAATCTTCATTATTTTCTTTATTGACTAAAATTTAAAAAGGGGTTTTAGAATTCTTAAAAGTCGCTTTTGTGTCTTAGATAAAATACCTTATTGGTCATTTGAAGTAGAAACGAATATAATGTTGGCTTGTTACATCCTTCATAATTTCTTATGGAGGTTGATCCCATTGATCAGTCAGAAAAGAAGTATCAAGTCAATTAGAATTTAAGGTAGTCAAATATCTCAATGAAGTCAAAGGAAGAGAGAGAAGAAAATAGGGAACGATAAATGAAAAGAGATGAAATTGCTTTTGCAATGTAGAGCAATTATAGAAAAATAAGCATGTTTGTAGTTTTTCAGTTTTTAAAAACTCTTATTATATATTTTTTCTTTAAATTTACCAAACCTGGTTTCCTAAACATGTTCAAGTATTCTTTTAAATTTCAATTGCCTCTTTGCAATCATTTTGTGTTTTTTTTTTTTGATTAAATGGTAATATGTTATGGAATATAATTTTTACATGCTTATTATTTTGTCTTTGATATTTATTGGCTCATGGTCTATTTAATTTTGTTGTAGCAATGGGAAAAAAATAACAAGAAAGAAGTGAATGCTATTAACAAGGAGACAAAAGTTAAACACTTAACATTGACTAGACTGATGGAAGATTTGATACAGAAATCTTAGTGATGAGGCTCTTAAAGGGGAAAAAAACCTTCGACGACATTTAAGCCATTATCTTTCACTTGAGTTATGAGAGCAATTAATGAAAAATTTAGAGCTAGTTGATTTCCAGATCATGTTAAGAATTATCTCCATATTGTCACAAATATATGGGCCCTATATAGAAGTTACGAAATAAGAGTGGTTTTGGATGGAATGATGAGGTAAAAATGATTATGCTAATAGGGAGGCTTTTAATGAAGAGTTATGGTAAGTTATTTATAATAAAAAAATTACCTATTATTTAAATATTTTTTTTTTATTTTTGTTTAGACACATCTTCATATTAAAAATTCTTGAATAAAAAAATTGCCATATATGATGAAATGGCTTTAGTTGTAAAAAGAGGTATTGCTACTAATAGTTTTGCTAAGAAATTTTGGGGGAATTCCAAAATCTGTTAAATACGGCAAACCACTCTCCCCCCTATTGAATTAGAATATGGTGATGAAAAATGGTGAAAAGAAACTAAAAGAAAAGTCTAAAAAATCTATCCAACACTTGATCACATAGGAAGTAGAGGCAAAACATTTGTGGATCTTGAGATAAGGTATTAGAGCACTTAAGTGAGATGGCGGGAGCCATTAGAGAATTGAGTAAGGAAAATTTGGATGCCGACAAAACTTTGTGATGAGGTTATGAAAATAGAGGAATTTGACCAATTTACTTTGGCTAAAGTATTTGATTGCTTGGTTGAAAATGAAAAGATTACAAAGCTTTTATAGTTAAAAGTGATGAACTCCGATGTTTATAAATCGATAAATTCATTCAAGTTTCAGTGAGGTATACTAATTTTGGTGGTTTGGATTATGTTCATTTCTATTTATAAATTGAAAGAACCAGATTTTGTGTTTTTTAATTCATTTACATGTTTATGTTGGAAGAAAATACTCTTGTTTTTAATTTATTTGTTAATACATTGGCTTTATATTACCATTTTCTTGATTTTTATTATGTTTGATTTCTCAATTTTTTACCATTACATATTTTATGTTTGAGTATATTTTTCACTGTAAAAGAAGGAAAAAAAAAAAGAGTTAAATTAGTGGCTTCTAGTTGCCGTTTAATGATTAGCCACCGCTTATAAAATCTTTAATGCATCGCATTGGTTAAGTATATGTCAATAAATTTATTTTGTAAAGGGTAACATATTAACAAACAAATATGGGAAAGTCTTTCTTATAAATCAACAAACAACGAACACATAAAAATACGATGTTTTTAGGAAATTGATTTTAAGAAAAATCCTTTTCCGTTAAAAAGTTAGTTTTCCACGAAGCAAACGAGATTTAGTTACAATGATCTTACGGGAAAAAAAAAAAAATTACAATGATCTTGCAGCGCATAATCTACGTACCAATTTTGCCTGACATGAGGCGGGATGGTTTCGGATAATCACAAAGTGGGGAAGCCTTGGCAGTTTGTGCGCTTTATCGACTCTTTGTGGCTCGATGATGATGGAAGCGAATTTCTAATATCTTGGCCTTGGCCATTTTGCGTGCTTATATATAATATAATAAACTTCCAATGTGACGTAGGTTGAGGTCAGTATAGGAGGTTTCAACTAATATATATATATATATTATATATATATATTAACTCAATTGGTAGTTATCTATAATAATAAAGTTATTAAATTTATGATTTTATCGAACATGAAACGTATGAAATTAATAAATTCGAAAAATCATATATTTAAGATTATAATTTATTAAGAATCTTTGTGTAAGTAATTTTATATAGATTTTTATTAAGAAAATCTTTATAAAAATCATAAACTGAAAACTCATATAATTGTATGAGTTTATTGTGATTTTCAATTAAGAGTTCCTGATAGTAATTAATTTATATAAATTCAAATCTTGGTGGATCGATCAAAACCTTCACTAAGGCTTTATAAAAAGTTAATGGAAAATATTAAAATCTGGAAATTTGGAAGCTTTCCAATAGTGGGGATGTTATGATTTCTTTTGATAAGCATGGCGTAAAATATAGCTTCGTTCTCCTTCTGTCGTTAGAATAATAAAATTTGGCATTTACCCGACTCCAATGGACTTCGACCCGCTTCATACCTAGACTCGAGCGACAAACTATTTATAATTTAATATTACTAACCCAAATACTCCGCTGGATGTCCATTATTTTTAGTGATTGGGATTCACGACGCTGCGTGTTCATACACTACAATTGTCTAAGCCCTTTCATTCTTTTATGATCTTGAAGTTATCATCCCTCTGCCTATCCATGAATTAAAGAAGGCAGTTCGGGGAAAATTTTTTGATAGTAATTCTTTTACAACTTCATATCATATTCCTGATATTTTGCCTTCGTATTTGCAAGTGCAATGGATTACGTTTCCGTACGATCCTTGTTTTGGAGGGGAAGAATAGGATAGTTAAGAAAATGTAATTAGAATTTTCATGTTGAGTTTTCTTTTTTCTTTTTTTCCCCTTATCAGGGGGTTGGTATGATGGATAAAAATTGGATTCACCTAATTCTATCGTCTTTTATTTTTGGAGAATGGGAAGATTAACTATATTGGAATTAAGATTTTTGATGATGGTGTCTATCTGTTTTCCTTGCCATTGGGGTTGTTATGGTATGTTATTTTTTTTTAAAAAAAAAAAAAAAAGAATCTAAAAGGATCTTATCAATCCTAGCTTCTTAAAGGATCTTCCTTAAAATTTAGCTCCTTTTTTTTTTTTTTCAACCCATTTCATAGTTATCTACATCCACTCTTTTCTCGCTTTTCCTTACCCATTGCTTTGGATCCCAAACGGCCCGGTTTGAACCAAAAGGTAGACCAACCCACGCAGTTTTTAAAAACAGATCGGAGGGTCATCTATCTCGCAAACGGCGTAAAATAACTGGGCCCAGCGGATACTGACTGCAATCCAAACCGGTAGTCATACTCTGCATAAGTTTATAATACTAAAGAAAAAGAAATTGGTTTAAATTTATTGTCAATAAGTCTTTTAAAAACAACACAATTTTGTGATGAAATTTGGGAAATAAACAAAATTCCCACTTTTATAACAAAAAAACCTTGTCAATGTCGTATAACAATTAAGTTGGATCACAAATGTTCAATTTTTACACGATTTTCCGGGCCCCAAAACCCATTCAACAATTAAAATGATTAATTTGGACAAAAATTTTACATAAAAAGCACAAAAAACATGTAATACCCAAAATATTCTTAGTTAGGGTTTTTTCTAAATTTTAAAAGCCCAATCATCAATAGTATAATGTCCCTCAAAAAAACTCTTAATTTTCGGTTCTTTAAATTTTTTAAATCCGCAAACACTGGATTAAATAATAATATAGTTGCAAATTTTTAAACTTTTGATTCCATTACTTATTTTTGACTTCCCTTTTCATAATTTTATTCAATTTATTATTCTGTTTATAAATTTAGTTTTACTATAAAGAAAAAGTTATCGTTAAAAAAGAAAATTGAATAAAAATAAGGGAAAAAAAAAATTTGGGAAAACCCAAAATGAAAAAGTCGATCGGACAAAAAAAAAGATCAAAAGGTTCTTTCTTTTTTAAACCAATTTACCCTTAATTTGTTTATTTCTGTGTTACAATTTTTTAAGTTCTATTAAATTGAAACCATGCACTTACATAAACCCAAAATTTAAATCTATAAAACTCAATTTATGTATAAAGTTTGATTTCAAAAAAAAAATACTTCTATTATTTTTAGGTTTATTCCATTTTCAATCCCCTTTTTAAAATGACCAATTTCAAAACCCAAATTTTAATCTTTTTAATTTTTCAAATAATTTAGCTTCAAGGTTTAAATTTAAATTTATCAACCTAATAATTTTTGTAAAGTAGTTTTAATTTTCCAAAAATCTCGTCATAATAACTTGAATTTCTTATGGTGAACAAAAAACCCTCGGCACTTTAGTTTAGAATTACTAATTTCTCTCGAAAAAAAAAAACTTTTTATATACCTATTTTCTTACTTAAAAATGTAACGAGTAAATTTTAAAAATTACAAAAATTTTTTTATCTTTATCTTTAACCAAACATTTAATATTAGGCCTTTGTAGTTGTTTTTGGCCATTTTTTAAGAGGCCTTAAAAAAATATTTTTTTTCCAGTTTTGGAACAAAGAAAAAAATGGGAAAGAAAGAAAAAGAGAGAAATAAGTAGTGGAAAAAAAATAAAAAGGGGAAAAATCTTTTCAAATAGTAAAAAGGGAACGGGAAAAATTGTGAAAAAAAGGATAATTAGTTATTTTTAAAGTTTTTATTGAATATTAAAAAATCCCTTTTAATAAATTAAGGGAAAAAAAAATTTATTTAAAAGTATATTTAGGTTGTTTTTGTTTTCTTTCCTCACAAAACCATCTCTTTCCTTTCCACGTGGTCCTACAAGAAAGGGAAAATTTTCTTTCCAATTTCTATCCCTTTCTTTTCTATAATCTAAACATAATAAAATATATACTCTCTCAAAAAAAAAAAAAAACAAAGAAAAAAAATCTTTGGAAAACGGGACTACGTGGTGAATATTTCACGAGAAAGAACGTAAATTCTCTTAACTCTTGTTAAACATAAGGGCCGAAATTTACCTTAGTCAGAAAAAACTTCTTTTTTTTTTTTTTGATTTAGATATAGACGGTTTTGTATTTGAAAATCTTAACATGTACTATTATAAAAACCAGTTTATTGGTCATGTCTAATAATCAACCTTCAATCTGACTAGTTTCGTTAAACATGCTTGATGTATAAATTAACCTTTATTAATTAAAAAATTTTTGAAAAATTCTAATTGCAATAATCAATTCTAGAAAAAAAAAAGATTACATTTGAATGAAAGTTTTTATAAAATCAAGGTCTTAAAAAATTCAGGGGTAAAAAACCCCTTTTTAAATTTTTTTTTTAAACGTGGGTACACTCCAAACTTAAAAATGTATTCTAGTTTTCTAAACTTTTTTCAAATTAGCATAATGCCCCTCCTACATTTTAATTTAGGTAAAAAATTAAATTATAAAATTACCCAAAGTGTGTATTTAATATCCTTAAATTTTAAATTGAGTGTATTTTTTTTGTCTAAAAAAGTAAACAATCTTTAACGGTGCCAATATTATGAGAGTTTAAAGGATGTTAAAGTATTTACTCTACAAGTATGGGCATGTACTAGCATCAAGTTCAAAATTTAGGAATTTATTTGCAAAATTTCCCCAAAAAAAATATAACAAATCATGAACAACAAAAGTATTAACTAAGATAAAGGGCCCAATTAAGCGTAATAAATTAAGCTATTTATGCATTGCATTACATCTATTGATAGGGCACTTTAGGCATGAACATCCTCATACTTGACAGATCCACTTGGCCTCACTACCCTAGGCCACCTAAGTAGACTTCAAGCTTAGGGTTAAACGATTACATCCTGAATTTTTAAAGATACATTAGGCATAAAAGCTCTACTCTCCACACTTTCAGGAGAAGATCTCTCCTCTTAATGATCTCTAACCGTTAGCTCCTTTCGACTATAAATAACAATTAATCTCTAACTGCCGGCTCCATTCCACTATAAATAACAGGTCCTGCCAACGGTAACTCGCTTTTCACATTTCATTCTAAGTCTAAGTATTACCCACGCTTATTCTACTCTCATAAGAGCTCACTACTAACTTAGTATCGAAATGGTCACGCCGGGCACCCTCCTTATATCCTTCATTGTGTATTATTTTGTAGATCCAATAAGTACAAAACTCAATCGATATTGGTAAAACTAATAAACGACAAAATCATATCATCGATCTTAAATTTTGACATCCCATTACCTTTTACTTGAAAAATGTGAAAGAATCTTATTTATTTATCTAATTAAATAAATATCTCTTATTTTAAACTCCACACTCTTTTGCCATAAAATTCCATTGAATAGCCTTAAATAATAAGTACTATCCCTTTTTCACTATGACTACTTTAGTATTTTCAAGAAATTTTCTACTCCCCTATACTACATTATAAAGTATTTTCAAAAAATTTCTTCTCCACGTATCACATCATAGAGCATGTCCCTCTCTCATTCCTATTTTTTCAATTTTACGATTAATCCTCCTTCTTCAACAAAATAAAAAACCTTCTCTCTCTCTCTCTTCCCACGCTCCCTAACCAATCTCTTTATGCTACATACTGATGGGGTTACCCTTCACTTGACCTATTATTGGGTTAGAGTGATGAAGTTTTAGAATTTAAAAAGTTTTAGAGTATTTAATTTGAAATGCCTTGTGTTGATCAATTTTAGGCGTTTCGAGACGAGATTGAGGGAAAACAAAGAAGTACACGGTCTGGTATATGCTGCTGTACATTAGTCCTTGTCGTTTATATATGCTTGGGGGAAGAATTGCTTGACAAGAGAGATCCATTGCCATGTGCACAATTGTTTACTTTAGGCGTGTTCATTGCCGCATTAAATTTGATTTTTATTTTCTATCTTTTAGCTTATTTTTGCAATTTGTTTTATTAGTATTTACATATTTGTTCTTGTTAGCCTAGACACAACTATAAAAGATTGTAAATTTTTATTTTTTTTTAGTTTTTTAGCAATATTATCATTGAGAAATTTTTACTTTCAACCTCTAAAGTGCCCTTAAAAATTTTTAAGGAAACCGATGCAGAAAAAATGTACCATCGATGGCACCCAAAACAATCCTAATAATAATTATTGTTATAATCAAAAATGCTCTATTGATATTTAAAATAATGTAAGATAAGTTTTATTGTTTTCATGGCATACCTTAAAATATGGATGAATCTTTGACTATTTTATTATTTTTGGGAGAGACAATGTCACTCTGCACTTTTGACGAAATAATTATATAACTTTTAAATGCTTCTAAAACGATCCAAAAAATACCCATGTATAGTTTCAATTATTTTATGGAACCTCCCCTTATTACTTTATATCTACATTATGCCCAAGCAAATTTCAAAATACTAAAATTTATTCTCTATATGTTACAATTTTAGTTTCATACCATAAATTTTTCTCTTTGAGTTTCCAACATAACTAAAAGGGAATATCCTTATCCTCATATGTCTTTAATTGATGCAATAAATATCTCCACTATATAGAATTTGATTCATATACAACTCTCTTTTATATTCCCTATTCACATAAACCTCTCTTGGATATTTTATTTAAATGTTGTTCTCATTTTATCCCAGCCAAACAAACCATTTCTACTACACCAACTACGGCGGCATAAATTCATTTTTATCTATCTATATTTTTAATGTTAAAAACTATTAAAACATTTGAACGACATAAAATTTATATAGTGCAAAATGATATACATAAGTATATTGCAAACATACATAAATATTTATACAAAGTTAAAAAAACCCAAACATCGGCAAAGGAAAAAAAAGAACTGAACTGGTTTCACTATACATATAAATGTATGTAAATGTCCATAAAAGGGAAAAAACATAGAATTAATTGCACGCAGTAAAAAGTAATATAAAAAAAATATAATTTCATCATAAGAACGAATCTTTGCTTAAATAATCAGTTTTTTTTTTTTTCTAAAAAAACTACAACAACCATATATTACTTTGATGTTTAGGTCAAGGTCCACGTAAAAAAAAAAAAATAAATAAATAATGACTCGTTAATCTGATTAACATAATTATGTAAAAGGTCCCTTTTTTCTTCTCCTTAACAAGAGTCTGTAGAAAACTATATTTGATATTTTGAGAAAACGGATCCTTTCAATTTTTAAATTTTTTCCTTTCAATTTGAATTTTAATATTATAAGTATTGAAAAAAAAATTTAACAAAAAAAAAAACACACATTTACATATATTATTTATGTATAATTAAATCAAGATAAATGAAGGGCTAAAAGTAGGTAGTGCGAAAAAAATATAACAGCCTTCCATATAAAACGTTTCAACAGAAAATAGCTACAGCAAATGAAAAGCACGCATGTATTTTATTTAATTATAACCTATCGATTTTCACAAGTTCTTCGACTACTTTTGTTTTTGGGGATCTGTCTTCTTCTCTTCAAATTGCCTTATTTATCACCTCCTGATCAAATGAAACAACAACATGTGTATTTGACAAGAAAAAAGTATGAAAATACATCATCTGTGATGGTTTTTTTTTTCCCTAAAATCTTTGATTAATTCCACAGTAAGTGAATTACATGCGATGGATCTTGACATAATCAGTATTTTTCCTCCATAAGCATAATAAAAATTTCATATAGTATAAATGCTTACCGCACCAATTTTTTATTAACATAATCTAAAAATAAAAACATATATAAAGGTAATTGATTTATTAATTTACGTAAAAGAGTTTTTTTTTTTTTTGAAGAAGAAGAAGAAGAAGAAGAGAAAATTTTATTTTAAAGAAAGTGAAAACCGTAACATATATAAATTGTGAATATAGTAGAAAAGTAATAGAATATGATATACCTATAATTGTTGTGTGAAGATTGAGGAGAGTAACCTGAAAAGACGAGAAATAAAGGGGAAAAAAAGTTACAAACTGGAACAATAAAATAGAACAGACGAAGGATGAAGTAGAGAGGGCAAGACCTGCCCTGAAAGTAGTGGAAGCAATTAATAAGCCGCCAGTCGATTAGCCTTATATATAGAAGTGGCTTCGGGTATTGACTTACTGTTTACGAAACGGAATGACATGTGATTTTCCCTGTAACGAGAATAGGATTTCCTGATCGCGTAATTTGTTTTCTACTTAAATGCACCACTTTCCTGTAACAACATAAATTTTTATGAAAAATGAATTCGGGATATTATTTTACACGAGACAAACGGCCCCTTACTGGTATTCGAATTCTCCTCTGCGTTAGCCAAAAAATGAAAAAATAAAATATCATGGTTCCAATTTTTTCTAATAAGCTAGCGCATGGTCCATGCAATACAAGGACCCTATCAACTTATGATTATTTATTATATATATTTTTGTTTTTAAGTTTTGGTTAATAGAGATTAGAAGCATATTAGACTTTGTATTTGGATTGTAAGCTTGCAAAAAGGTAAACAGTGAGGGGCATCGAAATGTTGCATAACGTGACTGTTTGATACTTAAGTCAATATGTGTTTATAAGAAAGAGATATATGCAAGGAGGCAGAATATAGCTTAAATATGCGAAATCAAATTAGTTTACCATTGATAATAGTTTAGTATTTATAAAGAAGTGAAGTCAACGCTTCGAGAGCCGTTAGAGCATGGGGGACATGTCCACAAGTAGTAGGTACTGGAGACGTATAAACCAACGTGGACCTTAGATTACAAGAGGTAATTGTTGACTATATCTTTGAGCCTTATCCTTATTTTTCGATCATTAGATTCTATAATGTACGTGTAAACCATCCAATAAGCTTAAGCCAAGGTGAAATAAATGAGTAAGGAGGCTAACCTAATCAAAAGGAAATGGGTCATGAGCATAGATAAGTTAGTATGGGCCTCAGGGGCCCGAGCCTAAGACATCCTATCAACACTATCCCCTACCCATACTCCCTCTTAGAGTCTTATTACCAAA
>JAMXBC010000093.1:0-49259 GCA_024138005.1 Lumnitzera racemosa | reverse complement strand
AAAAATATAACTTAATTTTTTCCCAAAATGCCAAAAATAAAAAAAAAAAGTAAATAAAACCTTTTTTTTTTAAAAAATTTAGGAAAAAAATTAAAATTAATTTTAAATGTTGTAAAAAATTTTATTTTGAAAAAAAAAAAATTGGGAAAAAGAAATTTTAAATTATAAAAAAAGTTTTAAAAATGCAATCTTAAAAAAAGGGTAAATAATTTTCTTAAATTTAAAATTCTCAAAATCTTCAAACCATAAAAAAAAAAAATTAATCTTTAGTTTTCTTTCCATAAATTAAAAAAAATTAGTTGATTTTTTTTTAATTTTAAAACAATCAAAGAAAATTTTTAAACCATTGTTTTAAAAATCACAACCGAATGATTTTTATTATTTTTTTTAAACAAATTAAATTAATTAAAATAGTTTGAAATCATTTAACATTAAAAAATTCCTCTTAATTTAAATTTTGGAAAACTTTTTTTTTTTTAAATAGGATTTGGATTTTTGTAGGTTTTTCTGGTTAAAAAATTAATTGCGTAATTTAAATTTTTTAATTTAAAAGTAATTTCATTTGAAAATAAATTAGTGAAAATTTGTAAATGTTGGTTTCTTACATCCCCAATTTAATACTTTTGGGGGAACAATTTGTATTTTTTTTCAAATTTAATTAGGTAGGATTTTATTATTGGTGTTGTATTTTAAAAATTAATTACAAAAGTTAATCTTTTTTTTATATTAACCTAAAAGTAATTAAAATTCTATTATCTTCCATCTTGTTTAAAAATTAAATTCCTTTTAAATTCTAATTATCATTTTAAATCTTAATTAATAAAAAAACCCACTAAAATAAAATAATTTTTAGGAATTTTTTTTCATCAAATAATAATTAAAAAATTACATTATAAAAAAAAATTACAATAAATAATTAATATCAATTGAAAATAAAAAATTCCGATTTGACCCCCACGAAGGAGGTTTATTTTCCTCAAAAGTAACATGGTATTTTAAGATATACAGTCGATTTAGTAACAACCGTTATTTTAATTATCTTAAGTAAATATTTTTTATTTAATAACATATTTGAGATTAATTAATTTTGGGAATTTTTTTTTAAATTTAAAGAAATGTTTTTACACCCTTTTTTAATAAAAAAAGTTAAAATTTTTAAAGAAATAGGTTATAATAATTTGGTTGAATCCAAAGTGAAAAAGAAAGCCAATTTTGGATTGTTGGGATAAGTGGGAGCCTCTATTTGGTGTCCAATAATTCAAAACCCCTTTTTTCCATTTCACAAAAAATAAATTTTTATTTATATGGTGAAAAATTTTAAAAAAATAAATTTTAGGAAACATGGAAAAAGCGATTTTTTGTTGAAAAACATTAATTAATTGCACTTTTTTTGAATTAATCATAAAATTAAGTAAAACATTTATTGAAAGCTATGTTAAAGTTTAAAAGCTTAGAAGCATTAAATTTGTTTTTTTAATTTTTTAAAATCTTAAAATTTTTAACGAGCCTTGTTTTACATTTTCTTCCCTCTTAATTTTCTATTAATTTAACAAAATCGGACCTTGGTTCATTTATTCTGCCATTTTGGGTTTGGAAATTTTATGCAACCTAATAATATGTTAATTTTCTTGTTTTTTAAACCCTTTTCGCTTTAAATTTGGGGGGTACTAACAAAATTAGTTCTAAATTTTAAAGCTTTAAAACCCTGGGAAAATCCAAAACCTTTTAGGTTTTTAAAATTATATGGCCCATGCCAAAAGGGGGTGTAGGGGGGTTTAAACTTTTTTTTAGGATTTTTTTTTAAAAAAAAACCCTTTTTGTTAAAAAAGGGTTTTTTCAAAAAATTTTCTTTTTGGCTATTTTTAAGGGGGAAAAAGTTTAAATCAATTTTTTTTTGGAACCCCTTTAATTTTTAAAAAAAAGGGCCATTAAAAGAAACCCAACAAGAATTAAATCCTTTAAGGGTGGATACTCCTTTTTTTTTTTTTAAAAATCTGGGGTTTTTCCCCCCCAATTAAAATGGAACTTTGGATTTAATTTAACCTCATTTTTGACCAAAAAAACCCCCTTAAAAGGAACCTTCCCTAAGAACCCCAAACTTTAACACCAAAAGGTTTCAACCCCAAAAAAAAAGGAAAAAAGTTTTTTTCCCCCCAATACCCAATGCCAAAACCAAATTGGGAAAACAAAGTGTGGAACCCAAAAAAACCAACAAATTTAAATTGGGGGTTTTTGGAAAAAAAAAAAAAATTTCCGGGACTAAAAGCAAAAAACCAAAAATTTGAATTTCCCCAAAAAAAACCCCCCCCCCCAAAAAAAAAAATTTCGCCAAATGTTTGGGCCCCCCCTTTTTTAAAATTTTAAGAAATAAAAATAAAGCCTTGGTGAAGCCTTGGAACTTTTTATTCTCCAATTTTCTAAATTTTCCGGGGGAAAAAAAAAACCCTTTTTCCCCCCCAAACATTTGAATTTTCCAAAGCCCCTCGGAAATCCCAAATTGGAAAAATTAAAATTTTACGTTCCCCAAAAAAACAGTTCAGGGGGACTTCCCCCAAAAAATGGAAAAAAAAACCAAAATTTTATTTTTTTGGGGGGAAGGTTCACAAAAGTTTTCCCTGCAAAATGGAATTCCCAAATTTTCCCCCCCCCCTATGTAAAAAAATTCAAAACAAAACCCAAGAGCTAAGGGGAAAGGGAAATGACAAATTTTGTTTTTGGGGGGAATTTTTGGGGCCCCAACCCGGGGGTTTTTCCCCCTTGGGCAGAAAGTTTTTCATCCAATCCCCCAACCGGAATTAAAAAACCCCTTTTTGGGGGAAATCAGTCAAATTTCCCACCCCCCAACTTTAGGTTTTTTAAAACCCCAAAAACCCCCAAAAAAACCCTTTTAAAGGGGGTTTTTCCCCCCTTTTTTAAAAAAAAGGGAAAAAAAAAAAATTTTTCCCCCCAAAAAAATTGGGAAACCCTTTAAACAAAGGGTCAAAAGGTTTAAGGTTTTGATTAAAAAAACCCCCCCTTTTTGGTAAAAATTTTCCAGCCTTTAAACGTGGAAAAAACTTTTTTGGAAAAAATTTTTTTAAAATTTTTAAAAAGGCCCACCCAAGGAAAATTTTTATTTGTGCCCCAAATTTAGCCGGAAAAACCCCCCCAGTTGCCCCCAAAAGGGGAAAAAAGAAAAAACTTTTTTTTCCATTTTTTTCTTTTACTTTCTTAAATTTTTTTAAGGGGAAAATTTATATTTGATAATTTGGATTTAAGATTAACAGAATAAAAAAGAGGCTTTAATTTTAAATTTTTTTAATTTTAAAAACCTTTTTATTTTTTGGAAGTTCACTAACCCCCTTAAACGTCAAGGCTTTTTGGGTTAAATTCCAATTAAAATGAAGGTATTTTTTTAAACCTTTCATTTTTTTTAAAATGTTAATATTATTAATTTTAATATAAAAAAAAAAGAAGGAAATTTTTTTATAAACCAGAAAGATAAATTTTGTTACAAAATTCAATTTTAAATATTTAAATTTTTAAGAATAAGACAATCCCTATTCCATTTTAAAAAATTAAATCCTTTTTAATCCTTTCAATTAATTAAATCCAAATTTCCAAAAAAATTCAACCCAAAATAAATTACAAATACCCTTTTAGGTTTTTTTTTTTTTAAAAATTTTAGAATTAGAAATGATTAAAAACTTTACTTAAATTACACTTTGCTATAAAAAAAATCAAATTTAATATTAAAAATTTTTAAAGAATAAAGGACCAATTCCAAAAAAGGGTTTTAAAAATTAAATTTTTTATATTTTAATTAAAGGGGGAAAAAGGGGTTTTTTTAAAAAACTCAAACTTTTTAAAAAACGGGGGGTTTCAAAAAAACAACTTTAAATTTAATTAAGAAGAAAGTTTTTTTTAAAAAAACCCTTCTTATAAATTTTAAAAAAAGCATGTTTAGTAAAAATTTTATAAAATAATTATTATTGAAATCTTTAAAAAAAAATAAACCCAGTCTTTAAATTAGCACTTATTAATTAGGTTCCAATTTGAATAAATTTTACTCAACAATCCTTTATCCCAATTTCCTTTTAAAAAACTTAATAAAACCAAATTTAAAAAAAATTGTTATGTAAATGAAAGCAGAAAAAAAATTAAATATCTTTATTTAAATAAAAAAAGCATTTTGTTAAATAAAAAAAAAAATAATTATGAAGTTTATTCTTTTTAATGAAATAGAAAAAAACCCTAGAAGTTTCCCCTAAATTATTTAATAAAAATTTTAAAATTAATAAAATGGAAACTTAAAATACTCAAACATAAAAATTTTTTGATTATAAAATTTAAAATAAAAAATTTTCATAATATTTTTTTTGGGGATGGTGTGAAATGGATTAATACATTTAAAAAGGGGGGGTTTAAAAGGGACCTTTGGAATTAACAAGTTATAAAATATTTAAATTTTTTTGAAAAATTAAATGTTTTAAATTTTTTTTTATTTATCTTTAAATTTAAATTTCTACAACCCTTTTATAGGGTTTTATTATTTAATTAAAGAAAATTACTTATTTGATTAAAGGTTTTTAATTTAGAGTGTTTTCAAATTAAAACAATATTTAAATTAAAGGAAACTAATCATTATCACCCAAATTTAATAATTTAACAAATGAAAACCATCACGGCTTTAACTTTACTTTTTTTAAAATTTATACTAAATTAAAACAATTTATTTAAAATTAAAATTATTGGAAACCAATTGTGCCAAAAAATCAAAGTTTTTTTAAACGGGATATTTTGCCTTTGTTAATTAAAAAAAAAAATTTTTAAAAAAAAACTACTTATTAACTTTTCTATATAGAAAAAAAAAAAAAAAAAACCAAAATTTTACTATTATTAACTTTTAAATTTTCCAAACACTTTAAAAACAAAATTCTTAATTAATAAAACTAAAGGGTGTGTTTATTTATAATTTAAAAAGCCCATCTACTGGGGTTTTTAAACGTTAAAACAAAAAAAAACATATCCAAACATGATATTAATTTTAAAAAAATATAAGAATTTTTTTTATTTTTAATTTAATTTGATTTTTAAAAAAAACTTTTGTTTAAAAAGGTTTTATTTTTTAAAAATTTTAAAAAAAAAAAAAAAAAGAAAAAAAAAAGAAAGAGGTTGGGGAGTGTTGGTTTTTAAAAGGGGAAATTTGGCAATTTTTACAATCGAAAAAGAATTTAGGTTTTTTCGTTGTGTTTTTAAATTGTGTTCAAAAAAAAATTTTTTGGGGGTGGGGGGGGGGGGGGGGGGGGGGGGGGGGGGAAAGACTTTTTAGGGGCAATAAAAGGCCCTTTTTGAGGAAAGCATCTTCTTTTTTTTTTTTTTAAAAAAACAAAAGGGCCCCCTTTTATAAAAAAGAGCCTTTTTTTGCCCTTTAAATCCCTAATTTTTTTTTCCATAAGCCCATTTTTTGTTTTTTTTTTTTTTCAAGGAATAAATATGTGAAAAACCAACGAATTTCCATATTTTAATATGTAAAAAAAAGTCCTAATCATGGAAAATTTAAAAAATAGGTTTTTTAATAATAACCCTGAACTAAGTAGTTTACCAACACATAATAATAAACACTTATTGGTTTAATATTTTTCCATCCTAATTAAAAGCAAAAGCGTTGAATCAAATTTTGATTGAGTGTCTACAGATCTAGTCCGGGTAAAAGGGTTTTTGACAAAGATAGGGAAGGGAAACATTTGTTCCCATTTTAGTATGAGAAAATTATAATCCTTTTGTATATATTTTATATTATTTGGGGTGCTTATGCATACACATGGAATTACAAAGTAATATTTTAAAGATCATTCCCCCTTTCAAATTTAGAGGGAAATTTGAAAAGAGTGATCCTTAACTAAATTTACCATTTCTTTTGGCGTATGGTGGGTTTTTGGGGAGGAACCCTTTAAAAAAAAAAATTTTTAAAAAAAATGGGGTTATAGAAAAAAAATAATTTCTATAGGGGTAAGGAAAGGGGCTTTCATAAAAAAGCCCTCTATTTTTTAAAAAAAAAATATAAAAAAAAAAGGGGTTTTCCAAAAGTTTTGCCCTTTTTCTTTTTAAAAAGGGTTTAAAAAAGAAAAGGGGCAAATTTTTGAAAAAAAAACCTTTTCCTTCCCTTTAAAAAGGTTAAAAAAAAAAAAAAAAGCCAAATTTTGGGGCCGGGGTTTTCCCCCCCAAAAGCACCTTTTTTTACACTAAAAGTTTCTCCCCACGAAAAATTTTTTTTCAAAAAAATTTAAACCCAAAAAACATAGCAAAAAATTCCCCCCCAAATGCCCCCTCCCCCCATTGGGGAAAACACATTTTCCCTTTTAAAATTCCCCCCCAATCCCAACTTTTTTTTTTTTTTTATTTTTTTCCCCTCGGGAATTGAAAGGAAAACCAACTTCATTTCCCCCCCTTTTCCCTTTTTTACAAAAAATCATTTTGAAAACATTTAAAATTTAAAAAAAAATTCCCCAAATTTTGGGTTTTTTTTTTAAACGAAATTGTAATATCCCCATGTTTTTAAAAATTTTTATTTTTGTTTAAAAAAAGAGTTCCCAAAAAAACTTTGGGTTTTGGGGTTTGGGTTTGTAGATTATAAATTGGAACACGTATTAAATTTTTTAAAAGTTTTAAAAAAGAGGGGATGTTAGGGGATCGGCAAAAGTAAGGTGTTTCCCTTTAAATACTATTTGTAAAACCCCATAAAATAACCCCTTCAAGGGGGCGATTAGTTAAAGACTCGAAACGAACCTAAAATTTTAAAGTTTAAAATTAAAAATAATTTGAAAAAGATTCCCCTAATTTTAAATTTAAAAAAAGATAACAATAAATAAAAGAATAAAAAATTCCAAATTTTTTAATTATTAGCTGGGTTATTTTTTTCGAAAATGAAAAAAAAATGCATTTCAAAAATTTTCCCGAATCCTCAAAAAATTTAATATGAAATTTTAAAAAAAACCCAATAAAATAACCTATATAATATTTTAGGAATGTTTATTTGATTGTAACCCCAAAAACCCAAAGTCAAGTGACCGTAGGAAAAAAATTTAAAAAAAAACCAAATTTTTAAAAGGGCGATGGGGTTAAAAATGATCCAAATTAAAAAACCCAAATTAAAAAACCTTTTGAAAGAAAAATTAGTAAAAAGACCCGGAAAAATTTAAAATTTTAAAAAAAATAAAAATAAAAAAAAGGAAAACTAAAAATTTTAAAATTTTTTAAAGAAATAAAAAAGTACTAAATTTCCCCCAAAAAAAGGGCAAAAAAATGAAATTTTAAAATTTTAACAAAAAAAATTAAACTAGGATGATTATATGTATACAAAAAAATTTTTAAAAAAGCCCAAAAAATAAAAAATTGGGGAATGTTCACATATCCCCCAAAAATTTTTTTTTCCGTAAAGAAAAAAAAAATACGCAAAATTAAACCAAAATTTGGGGGCCCAAAAACCAAAAGTAAAAAAAATTAAAAAAAATTTTAAAAAATTTAATTTTATGGAAAAAATCAAAAAAAAAAAATAAAAAAGAGGCAGAATAACCCAAAAAATCAGGCCCGGGGTAGGTTAAACCCTGAAAAAAGAAAAATTTAAAACCAAATTTAAAAAATTAGCCCAAATATAAAAATAAAAAAAAAAGGGAAAAATTGGGCAAAGTTTTGCCCTAATTAATCATAAAAAAATTACAAGAAATCGCCTATAAATAGGGGAAAATTTTTCCCCAAAACTCATTTGGGCCCATTTAGCTTTAAAAGAAAAAAAAGGAAAAAATGAAAACACGAAAAAAAATCCAAAAAAAAAAAAAAAGAAAAAAGGAAACTGTGAAAGTTTCGAAAGTGAGAAAAAAACCCCCCAAACCCCCCCCCACCACCGGGGAAACCGACCCCACCACCACAACCCCACCCCTACCCCCCCCGTCTAGGCCCGGCCCCGATACCCTTGGGCCCGGGGTTTTTGGAAAGGCTAAAAGTTTTCAAACAGGTTAGTCCCTTAAATTTTCCCCCCCGTTTTTGGAAAAATTTTTTGTAAAATTATTTTTTTTCCCCAGAAAATTTTTTGAAACTTTTTATTCTGGGGTTTTTTAATTGTATAAAAAATTTGGGGAAAAAATAGTAAATTAAAGTTTAATTATTTCGGGAAAATATAGGACCTTTAAAAAATTTTTCCCAAAAACCGAGAAAGATAAAGAAAAAAAAAAAAATAGGCTTAGGGAGTGAAAATTTTAGATTTTTTTTTTTTTTTTTCCTTGGGATGCTCATATGATTAAAAATATTTCTATGAAGCCTTTTTTTTTTTAAAATTTTTTTAATTTTTTTTTAAAAATTTTTTTAATTAATTTTTTACCCTTTTAAAAAAAAGGGGAAAAAAAAAGGTGGAATTTTGGGTTTTTAGGTTATTAAGAAAGTTTTAAATTTTTAATTTAGATAATTTAAATTTTTTGTTTTAGGGATGTTGATTCTTGATGTGGAAACCCCAAAACCTTTGCCTTTTTGAGTTTTTAAGTAAGGTTTAATTTTGGAAAAACGTAATTAATAAAAAAATTAAGGGAATATGTGAAATAGTAAAATTAAATTTAAAACTAAAAAAATTTGGGTTTTTTAAAATTTTAATTTGAGTAAAATCAGAATAATATTAAAAAACTGAATAAAAATTGAAATTTTTTGGGAATTATAAAAAAAAAATAATAAATTTTCCCCCAAAAAACGGGAAAAAATCCGATACCCTTTAAATTTTTACTAGGCCCGGGACCGAATAGCTTTGAAAAACTAAATTAAGAAAACCCCCTTGGAATTTGAATACCGAAACTTTAAAGTTTTTAATTTCCCCATTAGGGGTTCCCAAACCCTTTTTAGGGGCTTAGAAAAACGAAAAAAATAAAAACCTAAAAATTTAAAAAAAATTTTTTCCGGGGAAAATGAAAACCCCAAAACCAACCCCCAAACCTAGAATAAAATTTTAAAAGACTTAAAAAACCCCCAGAAAAAAAGGGATATTAAACCCCCAAATAAAAAAAGTAACAATAAGCGTTTAAGGAAAAAAGAAAAACCCATAATCATTATATAAAACTGAAACCCCCGTTTGGTTTTTAGGGGGTGATCGGGATGGCTTTAGCAAGTGGCCCCCGAGTGAGTGAGCGAGGAGCGAGATAAGTTGGGGTTAATACAATGCTGAAATTTTGGGGGGCTTTAATTTTTGGGTTGGTTTTTGCTTGTTAGATAGTTTTTGGGGTGTGCATGTGCTTGGAAATTTTGGGTGTTTCTATGATTTCTGTTTGTTGGGACTAGCATGTATTGTATGAAATTTGGGATGAAATGATCGATCACCCAAAAATGGACAAATCAATTAAACGACCAAAATCATAATGAATCTTTAAAAACCCGTTAAAACTTGGAATTTCCCCCAAATAGCCCCCCAAAGGAAAGTTTTTGAATTGGCCCCCTTAAATTTTAAAATAAAGGCAAAAAGGGGGGGGGAGGGGAATTTTTTTAATAGGCAAAGATTCCATTACAAGCCTTTTTTTTTTTGATTTGGAAATTTTAAATTAAAGGGTTTTTCCAAAAAAGGGGCCAAAAGGGGGGGATCTTTTTCCAAATGTTTTTCCCAAATAATTTGATTTGCCTTTTGCTTTATGTAAGTTTTTTTCCCCATCCAACTTCAATTGTTTTCCCCCCCAAGCAAAAAAAGGGGGTGGGGGGAAAAAATTTTAAAAAAATTTTTTTGGGGGGTGGGAAAAAATTAAAATAAAAATTTTTTATTTTTTTTAAATTAAAATGAATATGGGAAAAATAATTTTTATTTTAAAGGTAAATAAATTTTTTTAAAATTTAAACAAAACTGTTTATTTTTAAAGCGGGTTTTTTTTGGGGAACCTCGTTTTAAAACCGGGGGTTAAAAAGTTTAGCAGTTGTAAGGCCAACTTCTTTCTTGGAAAGGGTTTTTACAAAGGCGGGGCTTTTAAACGACTCTGTCTTTCGGGGCCCGTGACACTATGATAGATTATGGAAGTATGGGTGCCAATACTTTGGAATAGGGGGTTTTGGTTATGCTATAGCCCCGTTTTTCTAGTATTAAAAATCTTTAAAAAGTGTGGGCTATTTATTTTTTTTTTAAAATTACATAATAGCACATATTATACTCATTGTGGGGGTTAAAAACTTGTTTCTTATAAGATTTTGGGCACAAAAAGAAGTTGGAAAAAAGTAAACTTTAAAAATGGAGAAAATATTTTGTTTTATTAGGAGTAAGAATTGCATGAATAAAAAAATTAAACGGTACATAAACCTATGAAAATGACAACCAAAATGAATATTTTTATTTTGGATGGTTGAAAATGAAAAAGGGAAAGGTTTAAATTTTTAGGGTTTTATCCTAGGAAATAGGGGGGAGGGGAAATTTTTGGGCTCGAATTAAAATTTGGGAAACCGATAAAGATTTTAAAAGTAAGAAAAATGCAAATTTCGGGAATTGTTAAAAAGGGTTTCCCCGAGGGGGTTAAGATAAATTTTAAGAAGGCGGGGTGGGATAATTTATCAAAAACCCAAACTTTTAATTCTAGAATTGTTCTTACCCCTTAAATTTGGGCCAAATTAAAAAAACGATGATGATGGGGAAAAACCCTTTTTTGAGATGCCCAAAAGCTTTTAAAGGTAAACCTACATTCAAGAATTGTATTTGGGAAAGGAAACGTGGGAAATGAAAGGAGCCCCCCGGGAGTAAATGCAACCATGGGGCCCTTCAAAATCAATTTACTGAGCCGGTTTTAGTATTAAGATACTCACTACCTATGTCAAACCCCAAAAGAAAATGACTAATGTATTTATGAGGTTATTGGTCTAATATTTTTAAAAAGGAAAATTTTCGCAAAAATGAACGGTTTTTAATAATGGGAGGGTTTTGGGTGAAAGAGGATGAAAGGAAAGATACGAAAGGGATTAAGGGGCCCGTATGGATGTAGATGATGATGAAGATAATGAAGATGATAGCGACTTGGGGCTGAAATTGATAAGCCTTTTTTTTACCCCCTTATTATTTTTTAAAAAGGGGGGTATTGTTCATAAAAAATGCCAAAGATGTTTCCTTTGGCCTAATATGCCCCTAGCTTTTAAACTTAATGGAAAACTACATAAGCACTGACTCACCCCTTTTGGGTTTCAAACCAAACGGATCATTGTTAAGATGTGATTCCATTTTTTCAAAAAGGGTAGAGGGGGATTTGGGTACGCCAAATTTTTAGAGGACATTAATGAAGAGTTCAGCAACATACAACTTAAAAATGCCTTTTCAAATAGGTATTAATTTAAAGAGAAAAAAAGATCGGTGGGGACCTGTTAAGTGCACTACCACATCAAACATCCATGCGGGCTTTAGATTATGGAATCCAAAAAGAGAGAGTATTTTAATCATGTGTTTAAGGCAAATAAAATGGAAAGCCGGTTTGGGGATTTAGGGCATGTAAAAAAAAATTGGAAATGCATTTTGGTCATAATAAAGACTAATTTAACCTCATACATGTGTGAATCCATTAAAAAGTCCCAGACCCCCTGCGGCTAGATTTGGGGAAAAAAAATGCAAAGAGTTTTTTTAAAGATATTAAAAAAACCTCGATACAAAAATTTTTTCAAATTTGTAACATTATTAGTAAGGGAATTCCCAAATAAAATTTTTAAGGGAAAAAGATTTATATTTTGGAAAAGATTTAAAAGGGTAATTTAAATAGTCAAAGGCAACGGGAAAAATCGTAAAGATATCTTTAAGATTGGGTCAACCCATAACAAAGGGGCAAAAGCTAGGACAAAGCTTTAGTGGGTATGGGTTAGGTTTGAGGGAACGAAGGTAACCCAAAATTACAGTAGGTTTTGGGGATCTTTCAGCCCATGTATTTGAGGAAAGGGAAAATTTACAGTCTTATTTTTGCTACGATTGGGGGATTTTTTTTATGGAAAAAACAATCCCCCAACCCGTTAAATTTCAAATTTTGCATAGATGGTGTGAACCCCATGTCTCTTTTGCATTTGCATTATAGACAACGAGATTGTGAAGGGGTGGCATTGGTTTTCAAAGGGAATTTTAAAGGCAACATGTATGTGGCGATAGAGAAGGCCGGGAGACCAATCCTTTAAATTTTTAAATAAAAGGGATAGAAAATCTAGTCAGCTTTAGGGAGGGAGTAAAAGGGATGGAAACCCCTCCCTTAGGGGTTTAATTTTTGGGGGTTAAAACCCATTTTAAACAAGAATTTCAACAAAGAAACAGAAAACCCAAAAAATGTAAGAAGTAGGTTTATTTTTAAGTGCAATGCAAGTTAAGCTTCAGAATTTTAAAAAAATTTGAAAGGGTAAAGGGTCCAAAGCCCAAAAAGTTTAAAAACCAATCTTGTTTTTTTTCGGCCTTTACTAATGGACAAAGGGAACACTGTACAGGGTGGGGGCCGCCAATTTGGATAAATGATTTTTAAACCCTAAGGGGTCGCATTGAAAATTAATTGGATAAACTCCCAAATGCGAGCTATATCACATTTGAAATAAATAGACACCTCATGTGCTACATAAAAAGGGGTTTTTGGAAAGGGGCGAAAGCTTTTTATGGAAAAGGGTATCCCCCCAAAAAAAATTTTTGGAAAAAACCAAAAGTAAAAAGGGTTTGTGTTTGGACCCTCTGCTTGGGGGTTTTGGGATAAGTAAAATATATGTCACTTACCTTTCATTTTTTGTCGTCTTACCCCCAACTTACATAATGCTCCTTCTTTTTTACATGTAAAGGGAAATTTCCCAATAAAACCGGAAATCAAGGGCCCAAAGGGCTGACTACATCACTTAAAAACCCAAATACATGTTCATCAAGGTATGTAGATATTGGAGTAACACCCCCTCCGATTTTACTAAAACTTGGCTTTATTAGTCCCAAAGGGAAAAGGGAAAAAAGTACCTAACTTTGATGACTAACTATAAACCACAATCACGAGGTATAGTACTGCATGAGGGTAAGGGCCTTCAAAATTTTATAGGAATGAGGTCCAAAATGATGAGAATCAAGCTACCAGGGCCTTTGACTCGAATCCAAACTTTGAGGACCCAAAGGGACTGGCAAGGGCGAATCCTCCTGTTTTAAAAAACCCACCAGGGAGGCCCGAATACTCCCCGTTTTTGGGGTTTTTCCCAAACCCTTTTTTTTTACTTCATATAATTTCGCCCCCAAATTCCCCTTTTTCCTTTTGGGGTTTCTATAAGGGTTTAAACCCCTTTTAGGGGACCCAACCTTTTTTTGTTCTTTGGTTTTGATCCGCCAAAAACTAACCCCGAAAATTTAAACCCATTAAGCTTTTCTAATGCCCTCCTACAAATATTCAATAACCTAAAATAGAGACCATGTTTAAAGGGCCCCCCATTGGCTACTTAAAACCCTTTTCCCCGTATAAATGGGACTTGAATTTTAAAGTTCCACTACTTTTCTCTACAAAAAAGAGGGAGGTGTTCGTGAGTTCTTGAGGCAAGAGTTTTTTCTCAAGCTTTCCCGCAAAATTGCTCTACCTATTTTTTTAGAGCCACCCCTTTAAGCATATTCAAACATAGGAGCCACAAGCTTCACCCAACTACAAATTTAAATTGAGTCTAGGAAAGGGGTTAGCTTCAAAGGGAAAGTTGTGTATTCCCAGAAGTAAAAGAAGAAAGGGATTACCTTATCATTTTTGTTTTTTTATGAATTCCAAAAATGACATTTTTTTTTTTATACATTTACTAAAAAGAACATTTCTTAATGTTTTCCCTTTTTTCCTTTTAGGGGTTTTGTTTTGCTTGTACATTTAATTTGCACTTTTTGGTTTCCTTGTTTTTAGGGGTATATTGGGTGGTTATTGAGAGGATTTGAGACTAGTTTGGGTAAATGTGTAGAGTTTAGAGAAGCCTATTTAAATTGAAGTGGGGTGTAAAATATTTAGCCTTTTGCTATTTTGTTTTTTTTCTTGGCTTTTTGTCCCAAATTAAAATCATTTTTTTGTATGGATGCTTGCTAAAAACTTAAATTTTTTTTTGTGGGACAAAATATTTACAAAGAAGGGGCCTTCTTTTTTGAAACATAAAAGAAAGGGGTGGGTGGGGAAACAAACTACTGGCCCCTTTTAGCTCGAGGATTAGAAGGGTTTTACAAGACGAAATTTCCCTTTTACTCTAAACCACTCTTGCTAAGGTCAACACTTCCTTGCGAGGCCGAGCACTTCCCCCTTTCCGATTTACTGCTTTAAACCCCTGCTGAAAGACTACCGTCTCTCAAAATGTAATGCCAAGAAACAGATTTACCGAGACAATATCTAAACTTCCCCATGCTTGACCACGGGGTTTTTTTTAGCATCACCCTTTTCCGAGATGCTAAGAGACCCTAAAATTTCAAAATCCACCCTTTCCTGGAAAAATTAGGGCCGGGTGTACTATTTTGTCCGCAACTTCTAACCAAACCCCACCAAAACTGAAACCCACATGTACAGGGCCACTGTAAATTTCCCCCTCACAATTTTTTGCTTTTGTGAAATTCATTTTTACCCTTTTTTTTTGTTGTACAAATTTCTACTTTTTGGGTAAAAATTTTTTTTATCTTTGGGCCCTTTTAGGCAATTTGTTAAAAATTTTTAGGTATAAATAAACCCCCTTTTATTGTAAGACGCAAGCAAACAATCATCATTAATATACTTGGTATTTTTTTCCTTTTGTGGGTTAAACTTTGTTTGTTTACACCCAGCATCACTTTATCCTTTTCGTTTAAACCCAAAGGGTTTGTGGCAAGTAACCTTGCTGGAAAAAATTTCCCTAAAATCAAAAACGAATTTTAAAACCCTGAGTCCCCTTTAAAAATTTTCCCTTGGTGGCTCAGATGGGAATCAACCTCTGATTATATCCAAGCTAAGGGAGACTTTTTCGAAAGCCAAGGGGTTAACAAAACTTGTTAAAGGGGGGGGGTTTGCAGTAGCTAAAGGGCGAGAGGAAGGAAGATAAACACTCAAAATCAAAATTGTCATCATAGGGGGGTCGAGTACCATAAGGCTAAAATACCAAGACTAAAGAACCACTTGAAAAACAGCAAACGAGAGACTTATGCCCCACTAATTTTAGAACTCAATAATTATGGGCCCACCTTTTTTGTGTTTTTAGCCAAAAAACCCCGCAAGACTTCGGGGGCTCCTTCCCCAAAACCGACATCAATTGCCAACTTTTGTTTAAATTCGGATACTACCCTTTTAAGCATGCCCCAAAAAACTGCATGTCAACTTCCTTGTAAAACGTACAGTTTTGTATTTTTGTACATGTTTTTTTTTTATTTTTATTTTTTGAGGGTTTAATTCTTTTGGGTTTAAAAGGGCCCTTTTACATTATTTTTAAATTTTTTCTACAAGGGGTTTTGGGCTTGCTATAAATGCAAAAATTGTAAACATAAAAAAAAAAGGATATACATAGAGGTTTAAAATACGAAATCAGACAAAAAAGTATATTTTTGCGCTTTTTGGGAAACTTTTTTTTTGAGCCAAAGGGTAAACCCCTGAACTACAATTTTTTCCCAAAATTAAATTTAGTGTCTACAAAACCCTTTTAAACAAACCCCGTGTTCTTATCGATCTTGTTCTCAAGATTTTGGTGAACCCTTTTATTTGAGCGAGTTTTTGAGTCCCAAAACAACCCCCATTTGAATCTCGAGTGACATTTTTTGTTCAGATTGTATCAAACCCTATTTCCCAGCTTTTTAAAAACCCTTTTTAGTGTTTGGTGTTGGTGATTTAAAAACCATTCACATTCACCATCAAAACCCCAAACCATCTCACTTCTTGACCGCCAAAACCCCCCTTTACCCATCCCAAGTTTTTTCAGATTTGCTGCAAATTTTTTCCTTTGATTCCCTTTTCATGTCCTTTTTCCACTGCAAACTTTTTTGTGGGGTTTTTCTTACTTTTTTATTTTGTCATTCATTTTAATTCCCCGCATTTTCCCCCATTAATCTTTGAGCTTTTTATAAGCCCTTTGGGCTCGTTTTAACAACCGCTTTAAAACAATTTTTTTTTTAAGGTTCGCAACCCTCCCATTAAATCCCCGAAGCAGCAGAATCGTAAAAACCTCGTCGTGTAAACCAAAACTTTAAGATAAAGTTAGCCTTATAACCGCTATCTTAGACCTGACTACACAAGGAAATCCACGATTAAAACCCAAATTTTAAAAAAACAGTTTGTAATTTTTTAAAAAATCATTTACTTAAGGGCGTGAGGAAATATATATATAAAACTGGGAAAATTTAATTATTACAATTAACATTTATAAAAATTTTCACCGAAAATATTTTCTAGTTTTTACATTATTCCCGAATTGAAAAATTCTAAAAAAAAAGCTTAAAACCCAAAAATATATGTTTTTTCTTCAAATGTTTTTTCCTCACTCCCCCCGGGTCCAAGCAGTTGCAACTTCAGTAAATTTTAAAGCCGCTTCTTTTCCAACACCTTTTATGACGTCTAAAAGGATGTGAGCAACCACCCGCTCAGTAAGTTAGGATGGGGACTTAAAAAATTTTATCATAAACATAACAAAGGGTTTTAAATTTAAATTATTAGGTATAATGCATGTAAAGCAAAAATCATCGCAAAGACGTTGTTCGGCCCCGGGGGGTGGGGGGGTTAGGGGGGGAAATTGGGGGCCCCCTAATCCGGGGTTTAAAGGGGTTTTGGGCCCTTTAAAGGGAAAAAATCAAAGACCAAACTCAAGCTTGTGCCAAAAGAGAAAACCGCTCCTTTTTGAAGGGGGTCCCAATTTGGGGAAGAATCCTAGGGGTTTTCCCCAAAAGGGTTCCAAAGAAGGGGGCGATTATGATTATAGGTCATATATTTGATTAAAAATAAAGGGGGGAAAATTACAAAAAAACCCCCCAAAAAAACCCAAAAAAATTATATATTAAAACCCCTTATCCCAAAAAATTTTTAAAAAAGAAAAGTAACTCAATCCAAAATACACCTTTTAACCCAATCTTAAAGCCCTGCAAGGAACTGCAAAAGCCAAAAAATTTATTTTTAAAAAAAAGGGGGTTTTTTTCAATAAATAAAATTTTTATTTTTTACCTTAACCTTTTTTTTTTGGGTTTAATTAAAAATTTTAAACTTTAAAACTTTTACTTTTTGGGGTTTTGTTAGTTTTTTCCGGGGAAAAAGGGGAGGTTCTTTTTTTAAAATAATTTTTCCTGCCCTTAAAATTTTTCCCCAAATAATTTTTAAATTAATCAAAAAAACCAAATACCTAAAAATATTAAAAGGGATTTTTTTCCCCTGGAACCTTAAACCTTTTTAGAATTTTTTTGTAAAATTTTTTTTTTTATAATTACAAAATTTTAATTTTTATAATTTAAAAACCCAAATTTTTTAATTCTTTTTTTATAAAAATTTCAAATTGATTTTAAAAATTTTATTATTCTATTATTTTTTAAAAATTAAATAAAAATTTTTATTTTTTAACCCCAAAATTAAATTTTTTTTAAAAATGCAAATTTTAAATTATTTTTTTTTTTTTAAATTTAAAAAATTAAAAAAAAATTATATTTTTTTTATTCTTTTTTCTTTTTTTCCCAAAAATTCTTAAAAACCCTTCCTTAATTTTAAAGTTTAAAAATTAAAACATTTTTTTTTAAAAATAGAAATTTAAAAACCTTTTTAATTATTTAATTAAACCAAAATTAAAACCTTTTTTTTATCCCATTTTAAAAGCCAAAAAATTATCAAAAAATTTTTAAAGGTTTAAATTTTTTGGAAAACCGTTTTAAAATAGCACTGTTCTATTTTAATTTTAAAAATTTTTTCTACAAAAAAATTTGGGGGGTTTTTCAAAACACACTTCTAAGGTCATTTTTTTTTAAAAACCGAAACATCTTTTTTTGGGCATATTTTTTAAGAACCATATATCAAGGAACATTTTTTTCCCCAAAATAAATTTTTATAAAAACCACATAAAAAAATTTATTCTATAATAACAAAATTCAAAATTTTATCTAAGAATTTTTAACTATTTTTAAAAAATTTCACAAAACGGGCTGGAAAAAAAAAAAATCATTATCTGGCCACCGTCGGGGGCCATGAGTGTGTCGGCCCCCCTGGGTGCTACACCCCCCATAGGTGGTGTTTGCCCCTCCAATTTCCCGACTACTCGCCCGGTATGGGTTCTCTTTTAAAGCCCCCAAATTGTTTTTCAAAAAAAAATTTTTGGGGTTAAAAATTTTTGGGTTAAAAACCCCCTAAATTTTTCCCCCCCCCCTCCCCCCAAAATTTTCCCTTTTTTCTCTTTTTTTAATTTTAAACTTCCTGACATCAAAAAAGGTTCAAAAAATTTTAGTATTTTTTAACTTTTAAAGGGAAAAAAATTTTGGGATTTAAAAAGATTAACAATTGTCTTATCTTTTTCCAAATTTTAAACTTTTGGTTTTTAAAAAAATTTAATTTGGGTAATTTTTTTTCCCTTTTTTTCCCCAGCTGCCATGACCTAATTCTGGATCATTTTCCCTTTTTTTTTTTCTGATTTTTTTTTTATTTTTTTTCAAATTTTTAAATTTTGAATTTTATTTAAAATTTTTTTTATTAATTTTTTGCACATTTCATGTATTTTAAGTAATTTAAGCGATTTTTTTTATACAGAAATTAATTTTAAATACAAAAAAATATTTCAAATATTATTTAAAGGGGGTTTTAAAAATTTTTATTTTACATATAAATTTTTTTTCTAGGGAAATTTTTTAATTTTCGGAATGCATTTAACGCATTTTCGATAAAAAAAATGATTATTAAAACTTAAAATTTTTGGGAAATTTTTTTTATTTTTTATTTTATTACTTATTTTCTTAAATTAAAATTTAAGGATCATTTTTTCTAATATTTTTTAGCTTTTAAATTTAATTTTAAACTTTGATTTGGGTCTTTTGCCGATCGAAACCCTGAAGACTTGTTTTTGGAGCTTAAAAAAATTTTTTGTATCAAGCGAAGGGTTTTTTTTGAGTTGTTGGTTCTTTTTAGAAATTTTTTCATGCTCGTTTTTTGTGTGTGAAAAAAAAAGCAAGCTATTGTGTTTTTCTTGATTGTTTGACCTTTCTAGCTTTGATTTTCTAATTAAAATGATAAGTTTATTTGAACTTTGAAACAGTAAAGAAAAAGAAAGGACCCAAGTGTGAATCTTGGTTCTGAAAAATTATAATAGTGGAGTTTATCTACATAGATAATAGTGAAAAGCGACATCGAGAAGTACTAAGGGAAAATTTGATGGGGTTTACTAACTTCTTATAGATTTGACTCGAGTTGTTCATAACAAAAGCTTACTGACCCACTGAACGGGTTAAAAAAACCCCATAAATTGCTAAAACTTGTTAGCATTGAACCTACTCGACCAGTTCAAAAAAGAGGGAAAGGGGGTTTGAGTGGGGGGAAAAAGGATTGTTTTTGGCAAAAAAGGAGATAATAAAAGGGGCTTTTTAAAGAAGAGCATGGGGCAAACCCCAAACATTTTCCCATAGAAGTTTCCGGAATTCCAAGTTTAAATTTAATCTAAAATTTATTTTGATTATCGGAAATGGGAAGAGAAGGTGGAGCGAATTTTTTTTGACTAATATTAGTACGAGGATTATGAAAAAGTGAAAAACCACTACTTTTGAGTTTCTTTAAAAAGCTGTCATTTTAGTAAAAAACCCTTCCAAGCAATGGGGAGACAAGAGAGCTATCGAGAAAATTAACACTTACTAAATGAAAAGTGCTTAAAATAGGTTCGACCCAAAAATTTTCTTCAAAATACCTTCACTCAATTACAAGAAACTAAAATAAAAAGGGGCCCAAATATTGAAGATATGTTCAAAAATTTCAAATTTCTCAGATCCATTGCGAAATGGAGGAACCCCCGAGCTCAAATTTTTGTCAAAATTGATTATTGGATTGAGAGGGGATTTTTTGGAACTTTTTTGGGGGCTTTTAAAGATTTACCACCAAAGAAGGAAAAATTTTGGATTACCCAACGAGTGGGGAGGCAAGATAAGGCCGAGTCCCAAAAAATGCCAAGTAGCAACGGCCTAAGGGAAATTAAACCCAACTCTACCCACACCCGAAACTAGCAAAAGGTTGATGTTCCCGAATCGAAACAAAAAGGCCGATCCAACAATGAATGCCCCAAATTGAACTTAAAAAAAGGCGCAAGGGGCTAGAAGGGAAAATGAGCCAAATCAAATTTTTCAAGTGCCAAAGGTTTTAAAATAAGGTTTCTCGGTGCTTGAAAACCCAAGAATGATTGGGCTTTAAAAGGGGACATCTCGAAGTTAAAAGTAGAGAGTATAGATAGAACTTGTAGAGAAAAGGAAAGGGCCCCCACCAAAAAAGAAAATGCCAAGAAAGAGCTGATTGAGGAAACATGTTTGCTGAAGGGCTTAGATAATTTTCTCATGGTTTTCTGACGCACTATAAACATGGAACCCTCGCAATAACGATTAAAGGAAACCTTTTTCCATACTACCTATAGGTAAATGATCTGGTATGAACCCCCATTGTAGATATGGAAGCTATATTAAAAATGGCATTAAATAACCATAATTTAAAAATTGGGAAAATTTCCAACCCTTGCACATCCGAAAATCAAATAAGTTTCATTTAAATTTAGTGAGAAAGGGGCATTACAAATCATTCGGCAAATAATTTCTACCAAATTTCTATTGGGAAAAAAGTTTAACCAAATTCTCGCAACGTTTCTACCCCTGTGTGCTTCCCTTTGTATTGGGTAGGTTAAAACGTGGTTGTTTAATTGGGAGTCTTCTATGATTGGGGTACAAGAATAATATATGTTCGGGAAAAGGAAAAACGGAAATCATGGGGAACTCGATGCCCGCTGAGAGAAATTCATAATTGCAGACAAAACTGCTCAAGAATCAAAGAAAGCTTTTAAGTAAGTTGAAACCGAGCCTTAAAGGGCACAAAGCCGACAGCTAACCCTTATGTTAGCAAGCGACTTTTAAAAAAGAGGGGGCAGGGAAATTTTCCCTTTGGGAAAACAAAGAGTTTTCTAAAAAAGTATAAACGACTTCTTCCGGAAAAAATTACCGAAGGATTGCCTTCCACTCAAGGATAAAATTTTTGCATTGACATAGTGCTCGTTGCCCATACTGCCTAATTTAAATTACCTATCGGGTGAATCCCAAAAAAGGGTTTGAGCTCCAATGACAAGTCAATGATTTTTCTGGGAAAAAGGCTTGTTAGAGGAAAATTTTCCCCGCCCCTTGGGGTTTTTTTTCCCAAAACTCCCTTTTGGGGTAAAAAACGGATGGAAGCTAAATAGATGGGGAAAACCCAAACCCGACTTGAAAAAGATCAAAGATTTAAAAACAGATACTAAAACTTAAGGCAAAGAAAACACGTTGGTGAACTAAGTGATCAAAATTTTCAGAAAATTTTAATTTTAAATCTTTTTTCCCCTTTCAAAATTTGCATGAAGTTTGGGTGAGAGGGGAAAAATTACAAAAAAGACTTGAAAATTGGATTATTTTAATGGATGGTGTAGACACCAAATTTTTTTTTCCTTTTTTTTTTAAATTTTTTTTTTTTCTTTTCTTTTCCGGGGGGGGGGGGGGGGCCCAAAATTTATAAAAAAAAAAAAACACAAAAAATGGGAAAATTAAACAAAAAACCAAAAAAACCTAAAAAAATTTAAAAAAAAAATAAGAAAAAAAGGGAAAATCCCAAAAAAAAATTAAAAAAATTTAAGGGAAAAGCAAAAAAAAAATAAAAAAATTTGGGATAAAAAAAATTTGGGAGAAATTTAAAAAATAAAAAAATTTTGGGAAAAAAAAAAAGTTTAAAAATTTAAAAAAAAAAAAAGATTTTTTTGGGTAAAATTTTTTTTTTAATTTGGGTTTTAAAAGTTAGGCCCCAATTAAATGGGTTTAGATTTAAATCTAGCGTAGGCTGACTGAATCTATATGTACATTTAAAGGTTTTAGTGGAAGACTTGGGGGTTTTAATCTTGAAAAGGAAGGGGAGGCCTTCTTTTTTTTTGTATTAAGCCTATCGCCATGCCCTCAGGGTTTGATTGTGCTATAAAGCCCAACATGTGGTAGCAACAACATTAAACTGGGTTTTTACAAAAACACCACGTGGGAAAGCCAAAACAACTGTCACGTATAATATGGTGGCACATGGTACCCTGGTTTTGGGTTTAAAATTTTTTTGATTTTGGTGCTACAACATTTTTTTCCCCTTTCCCCTTTCCCTTTGTTTTTTCCGTTTTTCTCCCGATTTTTCCTCCCTTTCCTAGGAAAAAATAAGCCTTTACCCCCTCATTTTGGGCTCTGATTTTGTGCTTTTTTTTTTTTCTGAAAGCCCAATTAATTGTGCGAATTCAATCCCTTTTTTTTTTTTTCCCGGGGTTTCTTTTGGGAAACAAACACCAAAAAAACACTCCCCAAAAATAGCAAAAGAGCATTTAATTTTTAACTCAAAATTCAGGAAAAAAAAACCTCTGCTTTTTCCCACCATTTTTCCCTTAAATTCGAATTTGACTTTCTATGTTTTTTGGTTAAATTTGACTATAAAAAGGGGGTTGGGGGAGTTTGTTGGATACCACAACCCTCCCCAGGATTTTAGAATTTCCCCAAATCCTAAGCTCCTCTCTCTCTCTCAAGGGCCCCTTTTTTTCTCTCTAAATCCGCACTCTCCTCTTTAAACCCTTTTTTCGAGCTCTTTCCCCCACCACCACCCCCAAAATAGCTTCCCTCCCCCATCAACTCCCTAAAACCCCAAATCATCTTTTCCACCCCCCTTAATTCCCCGCCACCTAACCCAAAATAAACGTAAAAAACCCCCCCCCTTCTTAAAATAACCCCCTCCCACTACCTTAGCCCCAAATTGAACCCAAGAAATCCAACCTCTCCCCTACCCCCAAAACACTTTTCCCCACTAACCAATTTTGCCTAGCAACCCTTCTCCAATGCCACTTTAACCGATCGTTTTCCCTTTTTAAAACTGTTTAAAAAAAACCACCCCAAGCCAACGTTTCTCTACCCCCCATATTCCTAATTTTTAAAAAACACAAAAAAAATATTTTTTTCCCCTTAAATTTTGGGAACTAGAACTACCAAATTTACTCCTAATTTTCGCTGCTGTTGAAGAAAAATAAAACTTTAATCCGAACTTTTACGCCGACCCACCTGACAGCCCTTTCCCCAAGCTCGACTTTTAGGCTCAAATCCATTCGAAGTTTTTTTTTTTTTTTTTTTTTTTATTTTTTTTGATTTTTTTTGATTTTTTTATTTTTTTTTTTATAATTGTAAATGGGAAAAAGAAAAAGAGAAAAAAAAGAAAAAAAAAGAAAAAAGAAAAAAGGAAAAGAGTAAATTTTTTTTAAAAATTTTTTTTCTTTATTTTTAGATAAAAAAAAAAAGTAGTAAATAAAAAAGTTTAAAAAAAAAAAAATGGGTTTAGGGGAAAAAAAATTTTTTTTGCCATTTAAAAAAAATTAAGTTTTCAAAAAATAAATGGCCCTTTTTTTCCAAATTAGGACTTTTTAAAAATTTAAAAAATAAAACACTGATTAGGCCCTTTTGGGAGAATTTCCTTAAAAAAAATTTAAACCCTAGGTAAAAACGTAAACCCAAACCCTTTTTTAAAAAATTAAAATCACTAAATCCACTAAATTTTTTCTAAAAAAAAAGCTAATATATTTGATCCCAAATAGTGGGTTAGGGTAACATTTAAAGGGGCCGACGATAAAAATAAAAAAACCAAATTTTCCCTTTTCCCCCTTTATTTAAAAATTTATTTATTTTTGTCCAATTAAAGAAAATTAAATTGAATCTTATTTTTTAAAAATTAAAAGGTGATTTTTAAATTAAATTCCTTTTTTTGGAAAAAGTTAATAGAAACCCTAAGGTTTTAAAAAAATTCCAAACCCTTTTCGGACCTAAATTTTTGGGTTTAAAAAAAAAAAAAATTTTTTTTTTTGCAAAACGGGTTTTAAAAATCGTTAAAATTGGTACTAAGTTATAATAAAATTCACCTAATTGGTTATAATATAACTATTTTTCCCTGACACTGGTCAGGGGGGCTCCAAGATTGTTTTCAAAAAAAAAAGGAATAGTTTTTTTTAAAACCCCTTAATCAATAAACGTATTAAACATGTGGGGTTTTAGTAAAAATTGGTTTAGAGAAAACCTAATTTTAAAAACGGGTTTTTAAAAAACTAGCTCGAAAAAAGGTAAACCCTTTTAGCTTGTAAAAAATTTTTAAAGCACTTTTCACAAGACTAAAACCCAATGTCTAAGAATCTTATAGGGAAAGTGCCCCGTGATGTACTTTGACGACATTTTGGCCCACAAAACAAACATGCCAAGTCACTGTGAACACTTTGTTTTATTATGGAAAACCCCCGTATTGAGAGACTATTCGTAATCTAAAAAAATGTTGCCTTTGCTAGAAGCAAGTTATTCTTGGGTTATGCAGTCATTGGGGGAGGTTTAAATAAGTCAAAGTTTAGAAAAATCTGAGAAATTAAATTTGTCAAGTAGCCGACTCCAAATTATTTTGTGTCGATGTAAATTTTTTTCCAGGGAAACGGGCTTCTTTCTTATTAGGGGTTTTCAACAAAAAATTTTCAACCCCCTTTACCGCATTACTTCCCAAATTTAAAAAAACGAAGAACATTGATTTTCTAATGAGGAGGGGCATTTTGGGAAAGATAAAAAAAGATTGACCTCCACCCCGGTGTTAGTGCAAACTTGATTTTGGAAAAAAATTTTTCAAGCAAGAATTGATGCGTTGGGCATTAGAATAGGTTTGCCAAAAGCAAGAAGGCCCGCCCAAAATTCCCTTTCCCTAAAATGAGAACTCCAAGGGCCCAAGTTAAATTTTCTCTGTATTTGACAAAGAACTTTTGGACACCGATCCGATGATGTCGGGAACTGAAAAGTTTTGGCAACACTATTTACGGGCCAATAGAATTTGTCATATATACTGATCATAAATTGCTAAGATCCCCCAAAAAGCCCAGCCCAAAAGTTGTCAAAGGGCCGACGGCAAGAGGGGTTTTGAATTCTTTAAAGGATTCAATTTTGTAATAAAATATAAGTAGGGAAAGATAACGTAGTTATATATTTTCCCTTTAAAGAAGGCATGTGTTTTTATTTAAACAAAACCAATAACCCAGTTTTTTGGGGGTTTTCGGAAGTATAAAAGAGCAGTTTTCTGAGGATCCACAATTTAGCCCCTAAAACTTGCACAAATGTATCGATGGAAAAATAGGGGAAAGATTATAAAGGGGAGAATGGCAACTTGTTCCAAAATGGGAAACGTACATATTGACTTTTTTCCCCCTAAGGGGGGGTTAATTGATCAGGGAAGCTCATGGGAAGAAGAACCTTTAGATGTTTTTAAAAAAAGGGAGACCTTTTGAACTTTTTAATGGTCGATTTTTTGTCAAAAATGGGGGAGAGATGTATACTAAGTTGTCAAAAGCGGGTACTGTGTGTAAGAAGACTAAGTGCCCGCCTGGGGAAGGGAGACCAGTCCCCCCCTACATTTCCTAATGAGGTTGTAACAAATTTTTGAGAAAGGGTTTTTTTTCCCCTTTGATTGCTATGTTTTTCCCCAAGGGCAAAGATTCAATAAGGGTTGTTATAGATGGGTTCGGGTAAGAGGGCATATTTTAAGTTTTTTGCTCCAAAAAAAAACCCGACAAGGGGGCTTTTACTTCTCTTTTTTTACAGGAGATTGTGCAGATACACATTTATCGAAAGTGAAGCCCTTCGACAAAACTTAAAGTTTTTAAGACCTTTTAAAGAGATCCTTTTTGAAATTGTTTGGGAAACCAAATTATTTTTTCAATAATTTCATGTCCCCCCCTTAACTAACGCTAAACAAAGGGGAAAATTGCACTTTAGGATCATTAGTCCGAACTGAAATAGGTAAAAAATTTGGGTTTAAATTGGGATGCCTGCTTATCAATGGTTAAGATCACCAAACAACCGAACAATACATGACACTACTAAAAAACCCTCCCTATAAAGGATCTATAGTTTTCAATCTCGAGTTCCCCCTTTGCCCAAAGCCTTTATCCCCATTACCAATGCAAGAGGCCCCTAAGGGCCCGGGCTAAAGAATAATCACTTCACAAAATATACAATAAGGTCACTGGCACATCAACCAAGTTGCTAAAAGAATGAGGGGAAAAAACCAAAAGGGTAGGACGGCTAAGCATTTTAGCTAAGAGACTTGGTATGGCTACCCCCAAAAAGGGAATTTATTCCCAAAGCAAGGGGAAAAAAAATTTAAATCGAAAAACGAGCAAAAGGCCCCTTTCAGAACCCTTTTAAAAAGTCAATGACAACACTTACATTTGGGAAAAGTTTCCCCAAAGGGGAAATTATGAGGTTTCTGACCCCTTTTTAATAATATCGCCTTTGGGCCCAAATATCACTTACGAGAACAACCAGGGACAAACCGGTTTTAAATCCAAAAACCAAAATTTTAACTCTGAAGGAAAAAGGAAATTGGGGCTATTGGCTTTTTTGCCCCGAAACCCCAAGCTTGAAAACTAAAAGGGTTGACGAAACAAATTCTTCTACTCAAAATAAATTCCCTTGTCGAGATTTTCCTTACTGAGTCACTTTTTAAAAGGCCAAAATCGAATGACGGCCAATATCTCCTAGAAAAAAAATGCAAGAAACAGATGGTCAAGAAATATCCAATCCTCCCCCTTTTTTTTAAAACCCCCCCCAAAACCCCCAAAAAAGGGGAAAACCCCCCCAAAAAAAAACCCCCCCCCCCAAACCAAAATTTTTTTTTGGGTTTTTAAAAAAAATTTTTCCAAAAAAAAAATTTCCGGGAAAAAAAAAAAACCCCCCTTTTTTTTAAAAAATTTTTTTTTTTTTTTTTAAAAATTTTTTTTTTTAAAAAAAACCCCCCTTTTTTTTTTTTTTTTAAAAAACCCCCCTTTTTTTAAAAAACCCCCCTTTTTTTTTAAACGTAAGGGAAAAAACCCTTAAACCCCTTGGGGTTTTTTTTTCCTAATGGAAAATTTTTTTTTTTCCCCCCCCAAAAAACCCCCCAAAATTTGGAGGGTTAACCCCAATTCCCCCTTTTTTTTTAAAAATTTTTTTTTAAATTTTTGGGGGTTTTTTTTTTTTAAAAAAAATTTTTTTTTTTTTTTTAAAAATTTTCCCCTTTTTTTCCTTTTTTTAATTTTGGGCCCCACCCTTTTTTAAAATTTTTTTTAAAATTTTTTTTGGGGTTTTCCGGGGGAAAAAAAAAAAACCCCCCCCGGGGCCTTTGGGGGGTTTTTTTGGTTCCTTTTTGGTTTTTAAAAAATTTTTTTTAAAAATTTTCCCCTTTTTTGGGCAACCCCTTTTTTTAAAAAAACCCTTCCCAAAACCCCCCTTCCCCAAAAAAATAATTTTTAAAAAAAACCGGGGTTTTAATTTTTTTTTTTTTCCCCCGGGTTTTTTTTTTAACCCCCCAAAAAATTTCTATTTCTATTTTAATTTTCCCCTAAAACCCAAAAATTCCCCAAAATTTTTCCCCCGGGGGGTTTTTTTTTTTTTTTGGGGCCCCCCCGGTTGGAATTTCCCCAAAAAAAAAAAAAAGGGGGTTTTAAAAAAAAAGGGGTTTTTTTTAAAATTGGTTTTTTCCCCCCCAAAATAAAAAAGGGGGGGTTTTTTTTGAAAAAAAAAACCCTTCCCAAAAAACCCTTTCCCAAATTTTAAAAAAAAATTTTTTCCCCGGAAAAATTTTTTTTTTTAATTTTTTTTTTTGGCCCTTTTTTTTTTTTTTAAATTTTAAAATTTTTTTTTTTTTTTGGAAAAAAAATTTTTTTTTTTATTTTTTTTTTTTAAATTTTTTTTTTTAAAAATTTTTTAAATTTTTTTTTTTAAAAAAATTTTTTTTTTTTTTTTTCCCCCCCCTTTTTTTTTTTTCCCTTTTTTTTTGGAAAAAATTTTTTGGGGGGGGTTTTTTGGGTTTAAAATTTTTTTTAAAATTTTTTTTCCCTTTTCCCCCCGGGGTAAAATTTTTAAAAAACCCCCAAATTTTTTGGGGGGGGGGGGTTTTTTTTTTAATTTGGGGGGGGGGGGAAAAATTTTATTTGGGGGTTAAAGAAGGGGGGAAAGGGGGGTTAAAATTTAAAAAAAAAATTTTTTTTTTTTTGGAAATTTAAATTTTTTTGGGGGGGGGGGGGAATTTGGGGGAAAAAAAAATTTGGGAAAAAAAGGGGTTTTTTGGGTTTTTTTTTAAATTTTTTTGGGGAAAAAGGGGGGGGTTTTTTTTTTGGGGGTTTTTTTTTTTTTTGGGGGGGGGAAAAATTTAATTTTTTCCCGTTGGGGGGGTTTTTTTTTTTGTTGGGGGGGGTTTTAAAATTTTTTTTTAAAAAGGGGGTTTTTTTTTTTTGGGGGGGGGGTTTTTGGGGGGAAAAAAAGGGGGGGGGTTTTTGGGGGGGGGGTTTTTTTAAAAGGGGTTTTGGGGGGTTTTTAAAAAAAGGGGGGTGGGGTTTTTTTTAAATTTTAAAAAATTTTTTTTTTTTAAATTTTTGGGGGGTTTTTTTTTGGGGGGGTTTTGGGGAGGGGGGAAAAAAAAGTTAAAAAATTTTTTTGGGTTTGTTGGGAAAAAAAATTTTTTTTTTTTTTTTTGGGGGTTTTTGGGGGGGGGGGGGGGAATTTTTAAAAGGGGGTTTTTTTTTGGGGTTTTTGGGGTTTTTTTTGGTTTTGGGGGGGGTGGTTAAAATTTTTTTTTGGGGGGGGGGGTTTTTTTTTTTTTTAAAAGGGGGGGGGGGGGTTTTTTTTGGGGGTTTTTTTTTTTTTTTTTAAATTTTTAATTTTTAATTTTTGGGGTTTTTGGGTTTTTTTGAATTGGGGTTGTGGGGTTTTTTTGGGAAAAATTAAAAAGGGGTTATTTTTTTTTTAAAAAAGGGTTTAAAAGGTTTTGTAAATTTTGAGGTTTTAAAAAAAAAATTTTTTTTTTTAATTTAAAAAATTTTTTTTTAAATTTGGGGGGGGAAAAGGGTTTGGGGTTTTTTTTAAAGGGGGGGGTTTTTTTTTTTATTGGGGGGTTTTTTTTTTAAAATTTTTTTTTTTTTTTTTTTTTGGGGGGGGAAAAAAATGGTAAGGAATTTAATTTTGGGGGGGAAAGGGGGGGGGGGTTTTTTTTTGGGGGGGGGGGGAAAAAAATTTTTTTTTGAGGGGTTTTTTTTTTTTTTTTAAAATTTTTTTTTGGGGGGGGGGGTTTTAAAAAAAATTTAAAAAAAAAATTTTTTGGGGGGGAAAAAAAAAAAAAGGGGGAAATTTAAAAATTTGGGGGGTTTTTTTTTAAAAAATTTTTTTTTTTAAAAAAATTTTGGTTTTGATTTAAAAAAAATTTTGGAATTGGTTTTTAAATTTTTTTTTTTAAAAAAAGGTTGGGGAAAGGGGGAAAAAAAAAGGGGGAAAAAATTTTTTTTTTGGGGTTTTTTTTTTTTAAAAAAATTTTTTTAAAAAAATTTTTTTTTTTTTTTTTTAAAAAAAAAAAAAATTTTTTGGGGGGGGTTTTTTTTAAATTTTAAAAAAAAAATTTTTCCCTTTAAAAAAAAATTTTTTTTTTTTTTTTGGGAAAAAAAAAACCCCTTTTTTTTTGGGGGGTTTTTTTTTCCCCCCTTTTTTTTTTTTTGGGGGGGGAAATTTTTGGGGGTTTTTTTAATTGGGGGGGGGGTTTTGGTCCCCCCCCTTTTTTTTTTGGGGGGAAAAAAAGGGGGGGAAAATTTTTTTTTTTTAAAAAGGGGGGTTTTTTTTTTTTTTTTCCCCCAAAATTGAAAAACCCCCTTTTTTTTTTTTTTTTTTAAAAAAAAAAAAATTTTTTTTTTTTTTTTTTGGGATTTTTTTAAAAAATTTTTTTTTTAAAATTTTTTTAAAAATTTTTTTTTTTCCTTTTTTTGGAAATTTTCCCCCTTTTTTTTTTTTCCCCTTTTTTAAAAAATTTTTTAAAATTTTTTTAAAAAAATAAAAATTTTTTTTTTTTTGGAAATTTTTTTAAAAATAAAATTTAAAACCCCCAAAAAAATTTTTCTTTAAAATTTTTTTTTTAAAAAAAATTTATTAATTTTTTAAAATTTTTTATTTTTGGGGGAAAAGTTGATAGGACCAAAGGGCGATATTTTTTAAAGGCGTCAAAAAACCTCATAATCCCTTGCAGCCCAACCTGTAATTTTGTCATTGATCTTTAAAGGTTTTAGTTTGGGGGGCTCGTGTCGTAATTTGTTCTCCTCTTGTTTGGGGAACTACCCTTATTGAAGTGTACCATCCCAAGTCTCTTAGCTAAAATGCTTACCCGTCCTACTTTGGGTTTTCCCTCATTCTTTTTAGCAACTTGGTTGATGTGCCAATACCTTATTGTATAGGGTTTTAAAGTAAATTATGCTTAGCCAGGCTTAGGTCCTCTTGCATTGTAAGAAAAGCATGGTAAAGGGGCAACTCGAGTTTTAATCTATAGATCACTTAAAGGGGATCCTTAGTATGCAGTATTTTCGGTTTGGAACTTAACTTTTGATAAGCAGGCACCCCAAAACCCAAGTTTTTACCTATTCATTCGACAATGACCAAAAGTAAATTAACCACCTTTGTTACCCCGTTAGTTAAGGGTGACGATTTTTAAAAAGTAATTTGGTTCAACAATGCTAAAAGGGATCTCTAAAAGGCTTAAGAATTTTTAAGTCTTTGTCGAAGATACACTTCTCGATACCGGTATCTGCACAATCTCCTGTAAGAAAAGAGAAGAAATGCCAAATTGCGTTAGTCTGAGCAAAGCATAAAGTAGCCTTCTACTAAACCATCTAAACCCCCTTTATAGAACTTTCCCTTGGGAAAATCATAGCAACAAAGGAAAAAAATCCATGCTCAATTTAGCCCTACAACCTCATTAGGACATGTAGGGTACGTCTCCCTTGCTCACTTGGGACTTAGCTTTTACACCAGTAAAGCTTTGAAAATTTAGTATACATCTCCCTCATTCTTGACAAAAAAATCGACCATTCAACAGTTCTAGGTCTCCTTTTCTCTAAAACATCTAAAGAGTCTTCTCATGAGTTTTCCCTGATAAATAACCCCGGGGGAATAAGTCAATATGTACATTTCCCCACTTCGAACAAGTACCATTCTCCACATTTATAATATCTCCATCGATACATCTCAAGTAAGGTCTAAATTTGGGGATCCCAGAATCTGCTCTTTGAACTTCCGCCCCAAAACAACGGGGCGTATTCAAATAAAAGCACACCTTCTTGAAAGAACACTAAAACACGTTATCTTTCCCTACTTATATTTTATTAAAAAAATGAACCCTTATAAAGAATTCAACCCATCTTGCCTGTCGTTTCGACAATTTGGTCATTTTGGGGTACTTAGAAATTTCATGTCAGTATATATGAAAAATTCTATTGGCAGAAATAGTGTTCCACACTTGCAGTGCTCGACATCACCGGATGGGTGTCAAAATTTCTTTGCATATACAGAGTAATTCAATTTGGGGCCCTTGGAGTTTCCACTTAAAGGAAATTTGGTCGCCCTTTCTTGCATTAGGACAACACCTTTCTAATGCCTAACGCATCACTTTCTAGTTTTAAATTTTTTGTAAAAGTCAAGTAGCACAACCCCCGGGGGGGTCAATCTTTTTTTTATCTTGGCAAACTGCTCTCCTCTTAGAAGTCAATTTTCTTCTTTGTTAACTTGGTAAGTAATCGGTAAGGGGTGAAATTTTCTATGAACCACTAATAGAATGAACCCCGTCCATGAAATTTTTCACATCGACACAAGTAAAAGGATGGGCTATTGACAATTAATTCTCAGATCTTCTCACACGATTTAAAATCCTCCCCCAAATGACTGCAAACCCAAAATACCATTGCTTCTAGCAAAGGCAACATTTTTTTGATTACCGAATATCTCTCAAAAGGGGGATACCTAATAAAAACCAAGTTTCACATGATTGCATTTAGAAATTAGGCCAAGAGTCGTCAAGTACATCACGACACCCTTCCCTATAAATGTCTTAGCACATGTTCATTTTCTATGAAAGTGCTTAAACTTGACAAGCTAAAAGCATGACCATTTACGACCCCATTTTTTCAAATCCCTTTATAAAATTAGGGTTTTTTTTTAAACCAATTAAAACAAACCCTACGTTTAATACCCATCATTGATTAAGGTTTAAAGAAAACTATTTCCTTTTTTTTTTGAAAACAATCTTGGGGCCACCCCTGACCATGTCAGGGAAAGATGTTATATTTTAAAACCCAAATTTGGTGAATTGATTATAACTTCTACCATCTAAAGTTAAACCATTTGCAAAACCATTTTTTTTTTTAAAACCCAAAGTTTTAGGCCCAAGGTTGGGAATTTTTTCCGGGGGGGAAATTAACTTTTCCAAAAATTTGGAAATTAAATTTTAAAAAATTCCCCTTTTTAATTTTAAAAGATAAGATTAAATTTAAATTTAAATTTTTAAGGGGGACAAACAAAAAATTTTAAACAAAAGGGAAAAAGGGTTTTGGGTTTTTTTCCCTTTTTTATCGTCGGCCCGTAAGTGCTTAAAACCCAACTATTAGGGAAAAATATATGAAACTTTTTTTTTACAAAAACCCTTTATTGGTTTGACTGTTTTAAAAATTTTTTAAAAAAGGTTTTTTTTTTTTGGAAAATTTACGTTTTTACCTATTTAAATTTTTTTTAAAGGGAAAATTTCCCTAAAAGGTCCAAATCAAGTTTTTATTTTTTGGAAATTTTAAAAAAAAAGGGTTCCCAAATTTTAAAAAAAGGGTCCCTTTTATTTTTAGAAAACTTAATTTTTTTAAAGTGGCAAAAAAATTTTTTTGGGTTCCCAACCTTTTTTATTTTATTTTAATCTTTTTTATTTACTCCCTTATTAATTTTTAAACTTTAAAAAAAAAGAAAAAAAAAAATAAATTTACTCTTTTTCCTTTTTTTTTTTTTTCTTTTTTTTTTCTTTTTTTTCCTTTTTTCTTCTTTTTTAAAAAATTTACAAAAAAAAAAAAAAATAAAAAAATCAAACAAAACCCAACAAAAAAAAAAATAAAAAATAAAAAAAAAAACTTCGAAGGGTTTTGGGAGCCTAAAAAGCGAGCTTGGGCAAGCCCTGCAGGTCGGGTCGGACTCCCAAGCCCTTTCCGAGTTGAGTTTTTTTGTTTTCAACAGCAGCGATAGCAGGAGCAATTCTGGTAGTTCTATTTTCCCCAAATTTTAAGGGGGGATAAATTTTGTTTTGTGTTTTTTAAATTAGGAAATGGGGGGTAGGCCAACGCGTGGTTTGGGGGTGGTTTTTAACAGTTTTAAAATAACGACCCGGTTTAAGTGGCTTTGGGAAAAGGTTGCAAGGCAAAATTTGGTCTAGTGGGTAAGTTTTTTTGGGAGTATGGAGAGTTCGTTTAGGGTTTAAAATTTTGGGGCTAAGGAGTCGGAGGTGGAAATTTTAAAAAGGGGGTGGTTTTCGATATTTTGGGGTTAGGGGGCACGAACTTAAGGGGGGTGGACAAGATATTTGGGGTTTTGGGATTTGATGGGTGGGGAAGCATTAGGGTGGTGGCTGGGGGGTGGAAAAGCTCGAAAAAAGAGAGTTTTTGAAGAGAGAGAGTGCGGATTAGGGGAAGAAAGGGGCCCTTGAGAGGGAAGAGAGTTGGGAGTTGATTCAAAAACCCCTGAGAGGTTTGTGAAATCCAAAAAAACTCCCCCAACCCCCAATTTATAGTCAAATTTAACCAAAAAAACATAGAAAGCCCCAAATTCAAAATTTTTTAATGGAAATGGTCGAAAACAGGGGTTTTTTTTTCCCCTAAATTTTTTTGAGTTAAAATTAAATTTCTCATTTGACTATATTTGGACGTGTTATTGTGTTTGTTTTAAAAGAAAACCCAAACCAAAGGTTTAAAAATTCGCACAATTAATTGGTGCATTTCAGAAAGGGAAAAAGCACAAAATCAGAGACCAAAATGAGGGGGTCAGGCTTATTTTTTATTTAAAAAGGGGAAAAAAAAAATCGGGAAAAAACCCGAAAAAAAACCGGGGGAAAGGGGAAGGAAATACTAAATTTTGGGCCCCACATAAACCCAAAAAAAACCCAAACCAGATGCTAAAAAGTGCCCCATATTACGTACATTTAAATTTTGGAAAGCCAAACGTGGGGGTTAAATTTTCCCAACCCCGTTTAATGTTGTGCTCCCACTTGTTAGGACGATAGAACAAAAAAACCCCTGACCAGGCGAATCTTAATACAAAAAATAAAAAAGGGCCCTTCCCTACCTTTACAAGTTTCAAACCCAAGTCTTCACACTCAAACCTAATTTACATAAGTTAAAAGTCAGCCAAACGCAGATTTAAATCAAAACCCATGTTTTAAAGACCAACTTTTAAAACCAAATTTTTAAAAAATAAAATCTCCCCTAAAAAAATCTTTTTTTTTCAATTTTTTTTAATTTTTTTTTTTCCAAATTTTCTTATTTTTTAAATTTCTCAATTTTTTTTAAATCCATTTTCTTATTTTTTTATGTTTTTCCCCTTAAATTTTTGTTTTTTTTTGTATTTTCCTAAATTCTTTTTTTTTTTCAAAATTTTTCTTAGTTTTTTAGGTTTTTTGAAATTTTCCTATTTTTTTTTGTTTTTTTTTTTAAAAAATTTGGGGCCCTTTATTGGAAAAAAAAGAAAAAAAAAAAAAAATAAAAAAAAAAGAGAAAAAAAATTAGGTTCTAACCATCCATTCAAATAATCCATATAAAGGTCTTGGATGTTTTTTTTCCCCCACTCATCACCTAACTTCATGCATTTTTGAGGGAAACAAAAATTTAAAAAAAAATTTTTTTCAAAAATTTTGACCCCACTTATTTCACCCAACGTTTTTTCTACCTTTAAGATTGATACCCTGTTTTTTAATCGTGTTTCGGGGGCACACTCGGGTTTAAATACACATCTATAGCTTCCACCCCGTCTTTAGCACAAAGAGGTTGGCAAAACGCAAGGGCGGGAGCTTTCTCTAACATAAGGGCCCATTTCCCGCAACCAATTTACTTTTCATTGGGGCTCAGAAGCCTATTTGGGATTCATCTGATAGTTTAAACTTATTAGGCAGTATTGGGGCCCCAGCACTATGCAATGCCAAAACATATACCCTTTAGTGGAAGGGAAACCCTTCCCGGTAATTGTTCCCCAGAAGAAGTCGATATTTCCTTTTAGCAACCTTTGATTTCCAAAAGGGGAATTTTTCCCTCTCCTTTATTTCTAAAAAATCCCCTTTACTAACATAAGGGTTTTGCTCTCCCGCTTTTATGACCTTTCAGAAGCTCGCCTACTTATCATTTGAGCTTTCCCTTTTATTCATTAGCAATTTTTGTCTTTCCCAAATTATAACTTCTCCAGGCGGGATCGAGTTTAGCAGGGTCTTCCGAAACCATTCCCCTTTTTGAACAAATTTTTTCTTGTAGCCATCCCTGAAACTCCCCAATTTTAAAAAACCACGAAATTTTCCTCAAAACGAGGAAGCCCCACATGGGATACGTTGCAGAGAATTTTGGGTTTAAAATAGTTTTCCCAAAAGTAAAATTTGGGAGTAAAATATTTTTCCCAATGATATGTAATGCTCCTTTCTCACTCCCAAATTTAAAGCAACTTATTTTGACTTCGGATGGCAAAGGTTTTTGGGAATTTCAATTTTGAAATGGTTTTTAATGCCATATTAATATAGCTTCCAAATACTACAATGAGGGGGCAAACCAGATCATTTACCTTTTAGGTAATTTTGGGAAAAATTTTTTCTCTTTAACCCTATTGCGAGGGGTTTTTATGTTTATATTGCGTCAAAAAAACCATAGTAACTTATCTAAGTCCCCCAGCAAACATGTCTTCCTCAATCAGCTCTTTCTTTGGCCCTTTTCTTTCCCTTTGGGAGGGCCCCCCTTTTTCTACAAGTTCCTTTATCTATACTCCCAACTTTTAACTTCGAGTGTCTCCCTTGATGACCATCTTTCCCTTCGGTTCAAGCCCCGGAGCAACCAAATTTTTAAAAACCCTTTTGGCACTTGAAACATTTGATTTGGCTCATCTTCCTTCAGACCCTTGCGCCTTTTTGTAAGTTTAATTTGGCCTTCATTGTTTTGGGTCCCCCTTTTTTCTCGATTCAAAATCAACCCATTTTGCTCAGTTCAGTGCTCGGTTAAAAAAAAAATTCGGGAACCCTTTCCCCTTTCCCCGGGGGAGCTACTTGCAAAACTAGTTGGCACTCGGGCCTTTTCTCTGCCTTTTCCACTCGTTTTTTTAATCCTAACAGTTTTTTTCAAATTTTGGGAAAAACGTTTAAAACTCCACAATGTTCCAAAAATCACCTTTTCAATCCAATAATAAAACTTACACAAATTTTAGCTCGTGGTTTTCCCCCACTTCGCAATGGATTTATGACAATTTTTAAATTTTTTTAACATACTCATCAAAGTTCGGCCTTTTTAAACTTTTGCTCTTTAATTGAATTTAAGGGATTTTAAAAAAAATTTCTGGAAAGAAAACCAAATTTTTAAACCAAATCCTCATTTTTAAACTAAAGGGTTAATCTCTCGATGCTCTCTTGTCTCCCCCATTGCTTGGGGAAATTTTTTCTAAAAACATGAAAGGGATATCTAAAGAACTCAAGAGTAAATAGTTTTTCCACTTTCTCATAATCCCCCGGGTACTAATATTAGCAAACATCGCTCCCCCTTCTCTCCCTTTTCCAATAATAAATCACCCTTCCCTTTTGTTGGGGGGGGAAACTTGGAATTCGAAGCTTCATATTGTCAGATGTTTTGGGGGAAATTCGCACATGCCCCTTCTTTAAATTGCTCTCTTATTCATCTCCTATTTTTCCCAAATCAACCCTTCCCTCACTCTCCGCCTACTCCTCTACTTGAACTGGTCGGGCTGGGTTCTAATCTTTTAACAAGTTGAAAAATTTTTATGGGGTATTTTACACACTTCAGTGGGTCAGTAAGCTCCCGTTTGAACAACTCGAGTAAAATCACTAAAAAATTAGTCACCTCATCAATTTTTTCTCGTTAGTACTTCTCGATGTCGTTTGTACTATTATCTATGATAGAAAAACCCCCACTTTTTAATCTTCAGAACCAAGATTCACCCCTTGGGGTCCGCTTTTTCCCTTTTACTGATTCAAAGTTCAAATAAACTCTCTCACTAATTGGGAAAATCAACAGCTAGCGGGCTCAACAATCAAGATGAACAAAAAAGTTTTGTTTTGCTTAAACACACAAAAAAACAAGAAATAAACAGAACCTAAGAGAACCAACAACTCAAAAAAAACCCTTCGCTCGGGGTACAAAAATTATAAGCTCCATAAAAAGGGTAAATTCAGGGTTTCGATGGGCTGAAAATCCAATCGAGTTTAAATTTTATAAGTAAAGCTAGAAATATTAGTAAAATGACCCCTTAAAATTTTTAAATTTTAAAAAATAAGTAATAAAAAAAAGAATAAAAAAATTTCCCAAAAATTTTTAAGTAAAAAACTCATTTTTTATCAAAAATTTCGTAAAATGCTTTCCCTTTTTAATTAATAAATTGCTAAAAAAAATTTATATGTATACTAAAAATCAAAAAATTAACCTAAATAATATTTAGAAATATTTATTTTACTATATAAAAATTTTTAAAAGTATAAAAAAATCCCGTTTAAATTTAAATTTTTAAAACATGAAATGTGCTAAAATAAAAATTTAAATTTAATTAAAAAAATTCAAAATTTAATTGATAAAAAATAAAGAAAAATCAGAAAAAAATAAGGAAGATCCAAAATTTAGGTCAGGGGAAAGGGGGGGAAAAATTAAGAAAAAAATTACCCAAATTTAAATTAAAAACAACACAAAATTTTTAAATGGAAAAAAGAAAAAAAATTTTGTCAAATCAAATTAATACACAAAAAATTTCCTTAAAGCTCTAAAAAATACCCAAATTTTTTAGAACTAAATTTTAGATGTCAGGAAGTTTATAAAAATAAAAGAAAGGCAAAATTGAGAGAAAAAATTTGGGTTTTTCAAAAAAATTTCAAAAAACTGTAAAAGTTGGGGCTTTTAAAGAGAACCCATACCTGGCGATATCGGGAAAGGCCCGGGTACCACCCCCCTATGGGGGGTAGCACCCCGGGGGGCCCACCACTCATGGCCACCGACGGGGGCCAGATCAATGAAATTTTTATTTTCCCGCCCATTTTTTGTAATTTTTTAAAAATTGTAAATATTCTTTGAAAATTATGAAAAATTTTTTATTATAGAAAAATTTTTTTATGTGGTTTTTTTTAAAAAAAATTATTTTGATGAAAATAAGTTCCTTGATATATGGTTTTTTAAAAATCAAAAACCCAGCATGTTTCCGGTTTAAAAATAAAGACCTTTGAAGGGGTAGTTTTTTGAGCCCCAAATTTTTTTGGGAAAACAAATTTGATAATAAGAACATGCTATGAAGCCGGTTTTTTAAAAAAATTTAAAACTTTTAAAAAATTTTTGAAATTTTTTTGGCTTTAAAAAGAGCATAAAATAGGGGAATTTTTGGTTTTAATTTTAAATAAATTTAAAAAGGTTTTAAATTTCTGAAATTTTTGGGAAAAAATTAAAATTTTTTTGGATGTTTAAAAACTGTTTAAGTATATTCTTGTGCAATTTTTGGGGATTAATTTTAATTATTAGGTTTAAATTTTTGGGAAATAAAATAATAAGAAAAATAGTACATTTTTTAAATTAAATTTGTAAATTAGGTAAATTTGGTATAAAAAATGATTTTTGGATGAATTTAGACATTTTAAAAAAGAAAATTGATGTTGGGAATTTGGGAATTAAAAATGATAAAAAATTTTATTTTTTTGTATTAGTTTCATAATTTAAATAAAAGTAGATAATATATAATTTTTAGAAAAACAATAAATTTTAAGATATTAAAAATAAAAATTGAAAAAAAATTATTTTTAAAAAATAATTTTTAATTTTTATAATAAATCTGAAGAAAACTAAATTTATTAATTATATGAAAAATTTAAAATTTCTCACATCAGAATAAATTCAGTACACTAATAAGGATTTTAAGTGTACCGAGCGGAAAAAAATACTCACAAAGGGGTAATGAAGGTAAATTTTTGGTATTTGGAAATTTAAAGTGAAATTTAATTTTTTATATTTTGAGTTTTAAAAAAATTTCTAAGGTTTTAGTTTTAAAATAGTATTTAGGAAAAACGAACAGAAAACCCCAAAAACCCCAATTTAAAAATCTACATGGAAACTGAACCTGAACCTAACCCCAAACCAAAATAATTTTAAAAGATTTGAGAACCTAGATAAAATAGATATATTAAACCCTAAACAAAACATAAAAATAAGCGTTATAGGGTAAAACAAACCCCTTTTAAAAAATTTTTATGAAAAAAAGAAAAACCCTTTGTGTTATAGGGGAAAACGTGATGGCTTAAGCCCAGTTGGAACCCCGAGCGAGCGAGCAAAGGGGTTCCCCAAATAAGTTGGGAATTTAAAACCCTTGCTGTTTTTGGAGGGCCCTTTAGATTATGCTTTGGGTTTTGCTTTTAGATAATTTTTTTGTTTTGCAAAATCTTTATTAAAAGTGATATAGATTCTGGGTTTTTGTTTCCGGGTTGTAAAGGGATTATTTGTATGAAAATTTAAATTGATCACCCTAAATTGGATTTTTAAACAAAAAATTTTGACCTTAATCATAAAACGACCCTACATGGGAACCTATTTGGGGAAAAACCCAGGGTTCTTCAGCCAAATAGGTGATCCCCTTTGAAAGGGGCCCTTTTCTCTAATTGCACAAGCTTGAGTTTGGTCCCTGATCTGTTCATTTTAAAGGGAAATCCTTAACCCGGGTTTTGAGCGGGGACAATTTTTTCTAAACTCACGAAGGGCCGGAAAAAACGTCCCTGCGATGATATTTTCTTTAACCTTTCATTATACCCCAAAAAAGTTAATTGATAACCTTGTTTTTGTTTAGATATTTAAAAATTTTTGTCCCCCATCCTAACTTTCTGACTGTGGTTTGGGTCACATCCTTTTTAGACGCATACAGGGGTTTGGAAAAAAAGCGGCTAAAATTACTGAAGCAAACAAATGCTGGTCCTGGGAGAGGAAAAAATTTGGGAAAAACAAACAAAATATTTTTAAGGTCTAAGCTTTTATTTTAGAATTTTTTCCCAATTTTGAATAATGAATAACTAAAAATATATTTCGGTGAAATATTAAAAATGTTAATTGTAATAAATTTTAATTTTATGTAAATAAATATTTCCTCACTGTCTTAAGTAAATATTTATTTAAAAAAAAAAAACTGTTTTTTCTTTAAAGTGGGGTTTAAACGTGGGCTCCTTGTTAGATAGGTCAAAAAAAAGGGGTTTTTAAGGCTTAACTTTTTATCTTAGAATGGTTTAACGACAGGCTGTTTTCGATTCTGCCGGGTTCGGGAGTAAAAAGAATTTTCAACCTTTACAAAAAATTGAAAAACGGTTGTTTAAAAGTCCAAGCTTATAGAAAGCCCAAAAGAGTTAATGGGGGGGAAAAGCGCGAATGGAAGAATGACGAATGAAAAGTAAGCCCAAAACCCCCAAAAAAGGCCCCAGAGGATAAGACCTGAAAAGAATCAAAAAGGGAAAAAAAATAGCAAACAAAAACCGAAAAAATTAGGGAGGGGTAAAAGGGTTTGACGGTCAAGAAGTGAAAAGGTTGGTTTTTATGGTGAAGTAAATGGATTTTAACTCACCAACACAAAAACATTAATTTAAAGGTTTAAGCCCAAAATGGGGTTTTGATACAACCATAACAATAAATGTCACTCGGATTCAAATGAGGGTTAGATATAAACTCACAAACTCGCTAAAAATAAAAGGGTTCCCCACAATCGGAACAAGATCGAAAAAGAACACGGGGATGTTTAAAGATTTTTGATAGACACTCAAAAATTTTGGGGAAAAAGCTAGATAAAGAGTAGCCTTGCTCAAAAAGAAAAAAATTCCCAAAAGCGCAAAATAAATTTTTTTTGTCTGATTTCGTATATTGACCTCTAGTATATCCTTTTTTTTTATTTTTAAACAATTATTGCTTTTTAATACAAGTAAAAAACCCCCTAGTAGCAAAACTATAAATAATGTAAAAGGCCCTTTAAACCCTAAAGAATTGAGCTCAAAAAATAAAATAAAGAAAAAAAAGTAAAAAAATACAAAATTTTACGTTTTAAAAGGAAGTTTGACATGCATTTATTTGGAAATTCCCTTAGAAGGGTTAGTATCCGAACTAACAAGTTGGAAAATTAGATTTTGGGTTTTTGGGAAGGAGTCCCCGAAGCCCTTGGGCATGTTTGGCAAAAAACATTTAAAAAGGCCCGGCCCATAATTATTGATTTCAAAAATTAAGTGGGGAAATAATTTCTCTCGATGCTGTGTCAAGGGGTTTTCCTTTTATTTTTTGGGAGTACTTCCCAAAGGGAAACCCCTCGACCCCCCTACTGATGACAGATTTTATGTTGATTTTTTTTATTTTCCTTCCTCTCGCCCTTTCCCTAGCTACTCCCCTTAACCCTTTTAACCCAAGTTTTGTAACCCTTTGGCTTCGAACAAGCCCTTGGCCTTTAAGTTTATATAATCAGAGGTTGATTTTTTTTAAATTGACGCCCCAAATTTGGAACTTTTAAGGACCAGGGAAAAAATTCGTTTATGAGGGGAAAAAAAACAAATTTGGGTTTCAGAAAGGGTTACTTGCCACCAAACCCCTTTTTTAAAACAAAGGATAATAGGGGATGCTAGGTGTAAAACAACAAAGTTTTTTAAAAACAAAAGGGAAAAAAAATACCAAGTATTTTAATTTATGACCCTTTTGTTTGCGCTTACAAATACAAGGGGAAATTTATACCCTAAAAATTTATAAAAAAATTTTCCCAAAAAAGGGGAAAAGAAAAAATTTTAAGAAATTAAACCCTAAAGAGTAAGTACAACAAAAAAAAAGGGGAAAAAATGAATTTCACAAAAGCAATAATTAGGAGGCGGATTCTACACGTGGTCCTGTACTTTTAGGAATCATATTGGTGAGGTTTTAAAAGATGCGAAAAATAGACAGCCGCAAACTTTTCCAGGCCCGGGGTGGAAATTTTGTAATTTTGGGTCTCTTAGCATCTCGGCAAGGGGGAAGCTAAATAAGTGGTAAAACCCTGAGGGGAAAATTAGATAATTTTCTCGGGCCCTCTGTTTCTGGCTTACATATTTGAGGGGATCGGGATTTATTCAAGGTTTAAGCAGTGACTCGGCAAGGAAGTGCTCACCTCGACAAAAGGGAAATAGTTTTACCTTAGGGAAAGTCGCAGATAAAGAATTCGTCTTGTAAAACCTTCTAATCCCGAGCTCAACGGGCCCGTAGCTTTATTCCCATCACACCTTCTTTTATGTTTTTAAAAAAGAAGGCACCTTTTTTGTAAATACTTGTCACACAAAAAACCCAAAAAGTGTAGCAAGCATCCATACATATAAATGAGTTTTAAAATTTACAAAAAAACCAAATAAAAACAAAATAGCAATAGGCTAAATAGTTACACTCCACTTCAATCTTTAAAAGGCTTCTCTAAATTCTTTTTAAACTTTAGCCTAACTATCCCCCTAATCCTCCCAATTTAAACCCCCCACATATCCCTATAAAAAGGGAACCAAAAAATGCAAATTTAAAAGGGACAAGAAAAACCAAATAGAGGAAACAAAAAAACCTTAAAAATGTTCTTTTAAAAGTAAATTTTAAATAACCCAAAAAAGTCAAGTTAGTAAAACATACAAAACAAAATAATGTATAAGGCTAATCCCTTTCCCTTTTCTTTCTTTTGGTGAATACACAAGCTACCTAAAAAGCTAACCCTTGCCCAGCTCCTTTCATTTGTAAATTGGTGAAGCTTGTGGTCCTAGTTTGAATAGCTTAAGGGGTGGCTCTAAAAACATAGGGAAGCAATTGCTTTGGGGGGGGGGGGAAAAAAAACTCTTGCCCCAAGAACTCACGAAGCAAACCCCCCTCTTTTTTGGGAGAGCCCTATGTGAACGTTAAATCAAGCTGCCTTTTAAAACATTTAAAAAAATTTTTAAGTAGCTCCCAAAGGGGGGCCTAACATGGGCCCCTAAGTCAGGATAAATTTAAAGTTTTTATGGAGGGCATTAGATAGCTTAATACGTTAAGTTTCTGTTATATTGGATCAAAAAAATTTTTTTTAAAAAATTCTAAAATTTTTTATAAGCCAAAATAAGGGATTTAAATATTTTAGAACTAAAAATTTATTACAATTTCACCAAGAATTTTTTAAAAATTTAAAGGATTTTATTTACCTATTCCCTACAAGTCAAAGTTGTATTGTTCTCTATTACTTTTCCCTATTCAAAGTTCAACCCTTCCTATATTAAATACCTAATACTTAAAGTATATCCTAATCTAATTCTCCTATAATTCCTTAATAAATAACCAATTAATAAAAAATGTTAATTCTATAATTAAATTATTATTAAAGATAATTTAACCTTTTAAATATAAAAAGGAATTCTTAATGTAAAAAAGAATTCTAATTTGTAACGACAAAAACATGAATGGTAATGAATTTTATATCAATCAACCAAGAAATATCAAAAATATTTATAATTCTATACATTATATAAAAATTTTTCTGAATTGATCCTTAAAAACCATTGTAAATTTTAAGTTTTAAATGGGGCCAATGAAAGCCTTTTATTTAAAGGGAAACTTTTAGTTAAATTAGGTTCATAAAAATTTTTAAACTTTGAATAAATTTAAAACCCAAATTCTTCTTGGGGTTTGCCCCTTTTTAAAAAAATTTTTAATTATTTTAATGGATAACCTTAAATGGGGGTTTTCCCATTAAATCTCTAATCCCAATTTTCCTTATTAATTAATTTTTCCATCTCCATCATGTTTCCTAGTTTTTTAAAACCATGCCATTTAAAATTTGGTTGTTAATAATGAAAAAGAGCATGTTTAAAATTAGCAATTGAATAAATTGTGATTTATTTTATAAAAATTAATTAATATGTGAATTTTAATCCTTATACATTAAACCCCAAACTTGACTTTGTTACTTCGATTCCCCAAAAACCCAATTCATTTCACTTTTCCTCATTTTTTCCTTTATTTAGCAATCTTATAAAAATTCTGGATTTTTCCAGTTCCCTATCTTAATACCTTATCTTTCCCATAAACCCTTTTGATTTTTAAAACCCAAATATGTTAATTGAAATTTTTGATATGAGTTTTTTAATTTTTTAAATTTCTGATTTTTATTACCGGGTTTGGCACAAAAATGATCCAATTAGTAATTAGTTGTTTAACCAAAGCTTCAATTTTTTTTCCCTAATTCCCCCCAACTGTGCCTTAAATGATTTGATTCCTTATTTGGTTCCCCAATCAATGCTAGATTGTTGTGGGGTTTTGGTTTTGGGGGGGTCTCCAAGTTAATTTATAAATACCCCTATTGTATTTACTTTGGTTCGAATCACTGCCCCAATTCAGATAAAAATTTTTAAAATGTATCCCTTCCCAACAACCCAAATTTTGGACCCAAGAATTTATAAGATTCCATAAGCTTAAAAGGCTTTGCATGGTAACATGGCATGAACAATTTTAAAGGGGAATTAAAATAAAAAAAATTCAATTTATCCAAGGAATTTCCTTTCAGGATTATCACATAAACCCGCTTAAAAAGGGGTTTAATCATCTACAAACCCTCCCAATTGAATTCATTATGGAAATTTTAAAAATATTCTTTCTCAATCAATAAGTATTAATTCATTGGGAACTAGGGAATCTTCAATCTCAAGGAAATTGTAAAAATGTTTTTTGATTCCTTTGTTTCCAATAAATCTTTGGTTAAAGTAAAGTTTGGGTTTTCCCAAAAATTTTCCAATTCAATGACTTAAGTTAAGCAAATTCAATAAAAAGTGATTTGAACAAACCAACCCCCCATTAATGTCCCCTAAAAACCCTTTAAAAAAAAATTAAATAATTTAACATCTTTATCGGCCTAATTGAAATTTTCGACCCCCAAATTTTTCCACTCACAAAAATTTCCTTAGGCAAAAACCCAAATAAATTTCACCATGCTTATCATTTTAAACCCTATCCACATCAACATTTTCCCTTTTTGGTTGTCATGTCATGGGTTCATGTTACCGTGATTTTCTTATTCATGCAATTTTTACTCCTAACTAAATACAAAATTTTTCTCCATTCAAAAGTTTACATATTCCCAAACCCTACTGTTGTCGAAAATCTTATACGATCAAGTGTTAACACCACAATAAAGTATAATATGTGCTATTATGAAATTAAAAAAAAAAAATAGCTACACATTTCAACTTTTTTCCTTAATACATGAAAAACGACTAACCCAAAACCCAAAACCCCCACCTATTCCATAATAGGCACTATACTATCCACAAACCTATCAAAAAGTGTCACCCCGAAACGACAGGTCGAAAACAGCCCCCGTGAAAACCCATCCTAAGAAAAAAGGGTTGGCCTTACAACTGCTACCCAAAACCCTGATCTACACGAGGAAACCACAACAAAACCCCTTTAAAGTAAACATTTTGTAATTTAAAAAATTTATTTACCTAAAAATTTGAGAAAAGTTATATATAATCACATAATTCATTTTTAAACATTAAAAAAAAAAAAAAGTAATAACAAAAGTGTTGATTTTTTCAATTTTTTTTCCCTCCTCTCCAGGATCCAGCAGTTGCTAGTTTTTAGAGTATTTGTTTGCCGCTTTTTAAACCCAACACCTGTACAAAGTCTAAGGGATGTGAGCAACAACAATTCAGTAATTTAAGGAGGGAGGACTTAAAACTATACCTAAACGCAACAAGGTTTTTCAATCAACTTTTTAAAGGGGTAATGCATATGCAAGCAAATGCTATCACACGACGTTTTTCCCGGCCCGCCCGTGAGTTTTAAGAGAAATTGCATTTCGCTCAAATCTGGGTTGAGGTTACCTTTAAATTTCAACAGCTCACGCCCAAAACCCAGGCTTGTGAAATTTGAGACCTCGCTTTTCCCGCGACTCCCTTCAAACCACTGACTTCACCCTCGCCGCAACCTTTTTTCCCGTCACTTAGTTCGGCTAAGGATGAAAAACCCCCCAAATTGCAACCTACATTTTTTTCCTTTCGAAGGGTCGGTATTTGGAAAAGAGTTTCCCCTAAGTTCCCCAAACCCGGGTTTTGCCAGGGCATGTCCGTTTATGTTTTATTGGTCGATTTTTGGTTTAAAGCCCCCTTTTGGGGTGATCGTCATTTCATAAAAAATCAACAATACATGCTATGCAACAAACAAAATTTCATAGCAACACCCATAATAAAAGCACATGCACACATCCAATTTCCCTAAAAAGCACAACCAAGCAAATCTCAAGCCCCCCAAAAACCCCGCATTGTTTTAAACCCCCAACTTATCCGACCCTCGCTCACTCACTCGAGTCCGATTTTGCTCAAGCCATCGCCGACCCATCCCTATAACACAAACGGGGTTTCATTTTTCATATAATGTTTAAAGGGTTTCATTTTTCCTATACGCTTATTTTTTCGTTTTATTTGGGTTTTAAATATACCTTTTTAAACTAGGTCTTAAGTTTTTTAAAACAATTTTCAATTTTAAGGTTAGTTTTTGGGTTTCATTTTTCCCGTAACAATTTTTTTTAAATTATTTTCAAATTTCGATTTCTAATCCTAACTATTTTTAAAACCTAATGTGAAATTAATCACTTTAAAGCCGATTATTCAAAAAACCCCTAAGGGTTTAATTTAGTATTCTAAGCTATTGGGTACACGCAAGTCCAATTTGGGGTATGGTTTTTATCCCCGAGTGGAAAATATTATTTTTTATATAATTCCTAAAATTCAATCTTAATTAAATTTTTAAATTTTAATTCTAAATTTACTCTAATATTTTTTAAAAAAACCCAAATTTTTTTTTAGATTTTTTAAATTTACTTTTCACATATTACAATTTTTATTTTAAATTTACGTAATTTTCCTAAATTTTAACCCTACTTAATACTCTAAAAACTAAGAATTTGGGGTTTCCCCAAACAGAGATCAACATCCCCAAACATCTAAATTTAAAATCTAAATTAAAAAAACATCTTAAAAACCAAAATTTAAAACCCCCAAAACACCCCAATTTTTTTCCCTTATTTTAGGGCTAAAAAATTAAATTAAAAATTTCAAAAATTTAAAAATTTAAAAAAAAGGTTCCCAAAAAACTATTCTAAAACCCTAGACATCCTACAAAAAAAAAAAAAAGCTCTAAAATTTCACTCCTAAGCCTATTTATTTTTCGTTCTAAAACATGCTCGGTTTTTTTAACAATTTGTTTAAGGATCCTAAATTTTTTAACATAATTAAAAATAAATCACAAATTTTTCCCCAAATCTATATACAATTTAAAAACCCCAGAAAAAAAGGTTTTTTTATAATTTTTTTGGGGAAAAAAACTAATTTTTTCAAAATTAAAAAAAAATTCCCGGGAAATTTTTAAAAGACTAACCCCGTTTTAAAACTTTCTACCCAAAAAACCCCGGGCCAAGGCCCATCGGGCCCACCTAGACGGTGGGGCTAGAGTGGTGTTGTGGGGGGTTGGGTCGGGCCCAGGGGGGGTGGGGTTGGTTTCTCTCACTACTCGAATCTGACAGTTTTTTTTCTTTTTCTTTTTTTTTCTGGATTTTTTCCCCTGATGTTTTTAGTTTTTCCCATTTTTTTTCTAAGCTAAACTGTCTAAAAGTTTTGGAAAATTTTTTCCCCCAATTTTTAAAAACGATTTTTGTAATTATTATCCCTTAATTAGCCCAAAAATTTTCCCAATTTCCTTTAATTTTTTTTCTTTTTTTATTTCCCCAAAATTTAATTGGTTTTATTCCCTTTTTTTAACAGGGTCTTAACCCCACCACGACCTATTTAGATTATTCTAGCCTTTTGATTTTTTTTTGATTTTTCCCCTAATTAATTTTTAAAAATTTTCCCTTTTAAATTTTTTTACTTATTTTTTTGGGCCCTTTTGGGAATTTTGCGAATTTTTTTTTCTATACGTAAAAAAACTTTTGGGGGAAAAAGTGAACATTTCCCAATTATTAATTTTGGGGCCTTCTAAAATTTTTTTATACATATAAACTACTCTAGTAAATTTTTTAAATTTTTTAAATTACTTTTTCGCCTTTTTGGTAATTAGTAAAATTTTTATCTTAAAATTTTAAAATTTTTTGTTCCATTTTTAATTTTCCCTTAAAAAAAAATTTTAAATTTACCGGGTCATTTTTACTAATAATTTTTCTCAAAGTTTAAATTTGGGTTTTATCCCAAACATTTTAAAACCCATCGCCCTAAAATTGTTTTCAAATTCAATCCTACGGTCACTTGACTTTGTTTTTGGACTTACAAAACAAAAAAACATTCCTAAATAATTTTAAAAAGGTTTTTTTTATGGGTTTTTTAAACTACATATAATTTATCTCGAGCGATTTTTGTTAATTACGAAATGCAATTTTAATTTATTTTCCCTAAATAACGAGCAAAATACTTAAAATTTGGAAAATTTTTTTATTCCTTTTTTTTTTATTGCTTATCTTTTTAAATTTTAAAAATTTCGAATAAATTTTTTTTTAAAATTTCTAACTTTTTCTTTATAATTTTTGGTTCGATCCCGGGCTTTTTAAATAATCGAAACCTTGAAAGGTTAGTTTTTGGGGCTTTCACAAGTATTTCACCGAACACCTTACATGCGATGCTAACATACTTTAAATTTAAAACCCTAAAACAAGTAATACGTTTTCCCATTTTAAATTTTAAAAAATCACCTAACATGTTTAACTCAAAATTTCACAAAAACAATTTCAAAAAATAGATATTAAATTTCGATAAAAAAAGAAACCCCCAAATGATTTTATTAAATTAAAATGTATCAAATGATTTTGTAAAAAAAAAGTTGGAAAAATTGTTTACCTTATTCCCGTGATAAAATAAAAAAAAAAAAAAGGGGATTTTTTGGGTTTTTTAAAGGGAAATGGATTTTTCAATCGGGAAAGATTGGGGGGTTTTGTTGTTTTGGGTTGTTTTAAAAAAAAATTTGGGAAAAGACTTTTTAGTGAAAAAAAAAAGGGGGGGGGGGGGGCTTTTTTTTTTAAAAAAACCCCAAAAGGGCTTTTT
>JAMXBC010000929.1:0-11771 GCA_024138005.1 Lumnitzera racemosa | reverse complement strand
ATTTTTTATTAAAAAATTTTATGATTATTAAAAAATTTAAATTTTAATATAATTAATATTAAAAGTGTTTCGTTTTAAGTTCTTTAATAAAGGCCTGAGAAACAACCATCAACGGCTTTCTTAATAACTTATGCTTAAGTAAAAAAAAACGTTAAAACCTGAAGCTGATATCAGATAGATATCAAATCAGAAGCTGCAAGGTAAATTCACATATAAGACTTTTACCCTTACTTAGAAAAAAATAAAAAAATTACACGTAAAGGAATCACATTTCAACAAGCAATTTCCGTTGCAATTTCCACAATAGGTGAAGGGAAGTTCAAATTTGCCATAAATAACCATAACGTTCATTTTCTTTTTCTATATCATTTTCGTAATCTTTTGAAAATAAACACTTTTGTTAATTTAAATATCGAAATGAACGATGAGCGCAATTTTCGGTAGCCATCTTTAGCTTAACGGAAATGCTTGTCTTTGCAATAAAATGGACCGATTTCTTTTACGAATGATGTGTATTTACATTATTGACCTTGTTATTCGTTGCTTGAGATTTCCAGCTCACTCGAGAGTATATTCGGAGCAAAAGAGTATCGGCTCGCTTGTCCTGTCTCTTCGCTTAATTGTGTTCTATTTCGCAGGCTTTTGATATTTTTGTTGAAATCCAGCAATCATAATAATCACACAAAATACTTCTTCTCAAATGCATTTAATTTTTGTTAAAGGATGAAAGTGGATGTCGCTCCCACATTTTGGTGTTTGGAAACCATTATTATTACCTTAAATAATTAATATATAAAGTTATCTCAAAATTTTGATATTTTATATGTGATTAATCATCACATCCTACAATAAATCCTCTCCAATTATAATTTATCTTTAGCTTTAAAGTTATTTATTAATAGGTTGTATAATTTTTTATATCATGCACACAAGACTCCAATCCTTCATCCACTTTAATATAGTAAATATATTAGTGAATGTTGCACTACTTTATTGGTGCTAAAAGACGATTAAGTAAATTAAATCACATATTAGATTACTTATATAAATAAAATTATTCTTTTTTTTTCTAATGAAAGAAGAAACATCCACTTATATAACAACTTGCATCACCTCTCTCAACTATTCTTTTCTTTGTGTAACCACTTAAATAACTTTTTCATTCTAAAACAAATAATAAATTTAACACATCAACCCCTTCGAAAAACTTTAGTTTATTGGATTCTCCGGCCTCCACCTGAACAATAGAATTAGATTCCAAATTTCTTCCATCCTGATCTTTCCTCTCCTTTTTCCCTCTTCCTAACATAGCGTGAATGCACTACGATCATGGTTGGCCTATGAAATTGGAAATCTCTTTTTAAGCACATGTGTGGATGAGTCCATAATTCGTTTCTATTATAAGGCTCATAAAGCATGGACTGTAATCACGGTACAAACTCTTTCGTACAGTAAAACGATTTATCGGGTAGTTACATGTCAGCAGTACACACGATGCTTGGGTATAAAACTACGTTTAAACTTGAAAACATAAGTATAATAAGGTAATTATTTAAAAAATCTACTACTAATATCATTAATTTTTAAAATTTATACGTGATTATATTACCCAAAATACATTTTTTCTTTCCCTTAAGTTCAATTATGAGAAATTTGGGAACTAAACTTCAAACTTTTAAATATCACCAATTCCACAATAAAGAAACAATTATTTATTATCGTCTACTATTTTAAATGATCCGAGTTTCCTTGACTTTTGATAATTTAAAATAACGATATTTTGATGGAATAAAAGTTGCATTCATATGGTACAAATGAAAAAAGCAGTATATTCATTTTTGCAACATTTTGGTCAAAGCAAAAAATTATATGCTATTTCCCATTTACCCAATTGAAAAAACTAACATCAAAAAACTTCTTCATTGCCCTTTTGGAATTTGTCGATTTTGTAAGAAGAAACCCATTGATTAAAGGTTGTAACTTGAAAATAAATTCTTAAACCCCAAAAACCCCTAACCAAACCGGTCTAGTCTACCTTTTACATCAAAAAATATGTTTACGATTTTTTTTCCATAAAAATCAAAAAAAATTTTTGGGTTTTCTCACCTACCTCCGATAAAAATTTACATGTGAACTTACATATTTGAAAAGTCTCCTCATGAAATGCTTGCTTTGGCATGTACTTGGCATTCCATTCAGTTTCCAAATACCCAAAAATCAAAAACATAAGGGGAAAGTTTGCTAAAATGTAGTTGGTTTCAACTTGAAAATGACATAAAGCCGTTTTACATTGTACTTTCCATCAAATTAAAAGGGTTTAAAATAACAATCACATTTCAATTGCCTTGTTGGATTTGAAGAATAACTTAGTATTTTTTGAGGGGAAAATATACTTATTCGGGTTTTTTGCCATCACCCCCAAAAACACAAAACAACGTCCGCCCCCCCCCTTCCCCCTTTTTATGAAAAAAATTTTTGCCAAACCTCACTTGATTGCTTCTAAGATCAAAACTTTTTTTGCTTTTTATATTAAAAAGTAACAATCCAAGGATCATCCCATCACTAACCTTACCCCTCTTCTATTCTCCAATTTAAAATTTATTTTTGCACCACCTCCTTTAAACCAAAATACTTCTCCAAAACCCATGGGCTTTACCCCTAACTAAAGCATTTTTAAAAAGAATCATTCAAAAGTACACCCCTTTAAGAACCTTTCCCAAAAGGGCTGGTTGGGTTTGTAAAAATTTTAAGTAATTTTTTGCATTACATCTTGAAAGGGTTTTTAAGTCCCCGAAATCCCAATCCCCCACCCCTTTGAAACAGCCATAGTTTCCACCTTTTCTTTTTATTTTGCCTCCACTATCTCTTTCCCTACTAAGACCGGGCCCTATTAAGGATAAAACCCTCTTATGCCTTTTTGTGGAAACTTGAAAAACCATGTAAAAGTTGGCCCCCGCAAAACCCAGGGGCTTGAAAAGTATTTCCCTTTTCTACTTGTGAGGAAAGGCTCCTTTGCAACTTGTATTTTAAACCATCTTTTCTTGACAATGCTAAAGTTTACACATATGGAGTGCCCCTACCATTTGGAATGCCCAAGTATTTGCTCGTATTGTTTTGAACGAAATTCCCTAAAATTAATAAAATTTGCTCCTTTTCCTCGAAGAATTCCTGTTTACAATTTGCAAATTTATGAAATTCCCCCGGGGGATTGAGATTATAAAAAAAAGATAAAGGGGCTCCCCTTGAAGACTAATATTAACTTTAGTGGAAGTAGAAAAATAAAAAGCCCTTTTTAATTTTTATCCCTTAATCTCATTCAATTAACAGTTTTAAACTCAATCCATAGCACATCAGCTACAAAAAGGAATAGATAGGGTAATAGCGGGCCCCCTTGAAAACCCTCTCAAGGAAAAATGCAACCAAAAACTCTTTTCCTTTAAAAATACCAAATTTACGAGATCAAAATTAAATTTGTGATCATGCCCCATTTCTTTTTTCATGGAATCCTATGTAAGGAACTTTTCCAAAAATCGTAGCTTTATATATCTTTTTTAAATAGCATAAAAAATTTTTTTTCTATTTCTTTTTTAATTTCAAGTCATGGAATACCTCAGGGGGGCCATATGTTTATTACTTAGATAAAAATGATTAGGACAAAATCAGAATTAGGGTGATAATATTAAAGGGAAAGGCTTTAAAATAATTTTGCTAAACCTTTGTGATGTTTTTGGCAGAAAAATTGAAAAACAAATTAGATAAAAATGATTTAAATTTAAAATTGGGTTTTTGACTTTAGGATCAAAACTAAATCTTTTTTCATTTGTTTAGAAGGGGAAAATTTCCTAACCAGAAGTTCAAAAAACATCAAACTAAATTTTCCCAAAGACATTCTTTTTGGGCCCTCCAAACTTTTGGGTCCTAAAAAAAAAAAGGCTAAGGTGAAAAATAGACATTATATTTAAAAGTTGGTGACATTACATGCATATTTTCAAAAATTTTATATATGTGTAACCCAATTTTTGTTGTTTTCCCCTTGGTATTTTGAAATTTAAAAAGAGGAAATTTAAAAACCCAAACCCCATACGATGAAAAAACCAATATTTAACTTATAGGGACAACAATCGAAACATAGGAAATAATTTAAAACTAAAATTTATATATATAGGAAAATTTTGCGTGAAAGTGCCCAAATTTAAATGGAAAAATGTAGGTAATGCATTATTCAAATAAACGAATACAAGTTTCAGCTAAATCAATAAAACTTAAATTAACTGGATACAAGAAGTTTCTTTTTTAAAAACATGATTAAAAATTACTTTTGTATATTAGGTCCCGTTTACATGATTAATGTAAAAAAACAAAGAAACCTTACATCTACTATCCTTAATTAAAAATGTACAAGTCCAATTAAATCTTTTAATTTTTTATACTTTTATAAGTTAATAATTACGATTAATAAGTTGTGAAACTTGAATTTTAAAAGAAAACTGAAAATTTTTTTCCAGTAAAAAAAATTAATTTTTAAAAATTTTTAAAAGGAATATGATATAAATGGGAGAAGGAGGTAAAGAATTAAGGAACTAAGAATAAGGAAAAAAAAAAATTAAGGTTTAGTTAGCATGCAAAACCTTCTATTGCAGGTTAAATATGGAAAAAATACTATAGTTACTTTTAAATGTTTTGGGTGATAAAAATTTGTCTTATGGCTAGTTATCCAATAATGTATCCACCAAAATTTTTACTTTTTTTTTTATATTTTTCATTTCATTTAATTTTCTTTCACTTTCAAAAAATAGAATAAGAAAAATTTCTCTAATAATTATTTTTTGATAAATTTATGTTGAGTTTGAGACCCCATCAATTCCCAAAATAGAAAAAAAAAAGTTCCTCTGTACAGGTCTGAAGTCTTATAACATTTATATATTATATATATATTATACAAAAAATTTTTCTAGGTCCCATCTTTATTCTTTAAAGGGGGAAGGGGACTAATCAAACCCCTCCATCCTATCCCCTTTTTTAATTTTTTTGGGTTTAGACCATTAAACTAATTATAAATTTAATAATCAAATTTTAAAAAAATGAAAATTTAATGGTGGAGGGAGATTTTGGCCAATTCTGTCAAAGGGAAGACAAGTTGTAAAAATCCTTTATATTAAAATTTATTTTAGTACAATGTATGAAAAAAAAAGTTGAGCTCAATGCTACAATTTGTTTTCCCATACCATTTTGCAGAGAAGAGAAAAAAAAAATAGAAGATAAAGGAAATGCTCTTTTTTTCACTAACTAAAATTTTGGTTACAACAGGTTAAGATTTATACTTAAACAAAAAAAAACAAACTAACTAATTGCCCTAAACTAAATTGTACTACGTTCAAAAATAAATACTTGTACTTTTAAAACCCACCCAAAACTCTCAATTTGGGAGCTTCTTGAAGCTAAATTTGGATAACGTAAAAAAGTTTTTGTGTTTTAGAAGTGAGATCGGTCAAAAAGTCTATAATTTTGCTATTTAAAAGGAATAAAAGCCATGCAAATAAATCCTTTGGGAAACCCTAATCTTTAGTAAATGGACATCAAAGAAGCGTATTATTTGGGGGACAAAGAGATAAGGATGATCCCGAGTGTTGAGAAAATTTTTTAACAAAATGAGGGCAGGACAAAGAAATAAAAACTCTAAAGTCTTGAAAAATTTAAATATCCCATAAAAACCCCTTAGCCATGGAACCATGGAAAATATTCACCTTTTTGAAGATGTGAAAAGTGTTTTGTTTTTCATTTTCCCAAGAAATAAGAGAATCCCCAAGAAAAACATGAAAACCCACAAACGGAATTAGGTCCAAAGGACAAGCCTCCAACCCGAAATCTGAATGGCTTTAAAGAAAACGAGGAATATGCAGGTAGAAACCCTAAATGTATATTTTTTTTGAAGTACTTTAGTACAAAAAAAGTGGCTTAAAATGACCAACACTGGGTTTGGCTAAAAAAATTTACTTAAATATGGCAACAAAGGAAAATTTCCGGGCTTATTAAAGTAAAATAAAGAAGGGACCCACAATCCAAAGAAAAAAGACTTTTTTAATTCATATTTGCAAGAAAACAATTTAAACCTTTGGAAAAGGAAAACATTGGGTTTAACAGTTGTTAAGCTTCATCATATATAAATGATAATGTATTTAGTTGATGTAGAAAAATACCATCGAAGTTTTGACTCAAACCTAAAGGAAAATTTGGCAAAACTGGGTCCCCAATGTAAATTTTACATAAATTTTTATTGAAAATTCGATAAAAAAAATATCCCCTCAAACAACAATTATCAACATAAAAAAAGAATAAAAAGAAAACGTGTGTATCGCTATCGTGAATAATGAATGATCATGATGTATTTTATGAACCCCCTTAGGAAAAAGAAAACAAATATGGCCAAAATTCCCTTTGTGTGAGGCTTGTTTAAGCCCATTAAAAAAACTTCAAAAATCTACACCTTGACCATTTTTGCTTTACAATACCCTTAAGGAATTCCATATAAATCTCTCCCTTAAGCTACCATGAAGAAAGATTATTATGTCCACTTTTATAAAGTGGCCCAAATTTTAAATAAAAACAAAACTGTAAGGATACAAACAGACCCAAATTTTGAAACCCGTGAAAAAAAATTCTGGAACCTTTTCCTTCAACTTTTATTAAAACCCTTTTGCAACGTTGAGCTTTTTTACTCTCAGCATTCCCCTTTGCTGATACTTAATTTTTTGCATCACTTATACCCCCATGGCTTTTTTATTAGGAATAAAGTATGAGTTTCCCGTCTTTTTTTGCTTTAAGGCATCTAGTTCCTTGTTTTTTGCTTCAACCCCCTCTCTATTTGACTTGTTGAGAAAAAAAGTAGGTTCCTTAGGGTAAAGATTTGGATAAAGAGCGAAAAATACTTTAATGAAAAGAAAAATTTCCCAAAAGTGAACAAAATTACTGTGCAATAATTGACATGCTGTAACTATGGAAAGCAAAGTGGAAAATGCAAAAATTATGGTGGAACATAGTCTTAAAACCATGATGGTGGTCTACTCATCCTTATAGAGCATTCCTGTCTATGATAAAATCAAAACAAAATGATAACCCAAAAGTGGTAGCACTAAGTTGCTTGATTTGTAATGTACGTTGTATGTAGGGAAAGAGTATTGTATCTACAATGTAGGTGTAAAGTCTTGTTTCCTTCAAAAGTAATACAAGGCAATAAAGGTCTTAATGAATCGCAAAATGGATTTAATAAAGTAAATTTTGTTAGAATTTGATTCTCAAAAAAACCGCATCCCTGCAATTCTTACTTTCTTTAGCCATATCGAACACCTACAACTCTTTCCTAGAAAAATACCTAAGAAGAACACTTGCTCATCTTATCAAACTATCTTTTTTTAGCTCTTAAATTAGTATATAAACAAAGACAAATTTTTTTAGATGATCATAGTTAGGAGCTTACCAAACACCCTCATAGGTGTCTTCAATCAGATTTTCCATGCATTCTATTTATCAAAAAAGTCATATGAGAACAAATATCCCAAAAACTCCTTAGGTAAACCCAACATGTATCCTTAAGGCAGAGCCATATCTAAAAGTGACTGCTTTTGTTCAAAATCCCCTTTTGATGTGTATACGGGGACAATTTTTGATGAAATATCCCAAATTGGCAAAGAAATATTGACATTCATGAGAGACAAACTCACTATCATTATCATCTTAATGCACTTTGGAGAAGGTTAAAAGGATTTAAGTAGTTTTAAAAATTGTGAAATTGGCGTATACTTGAGACTTAAAATTAAGCAAAAAGGTTTTAAGACCCTATTGCAATCTTTAAAACACTATAAAAAAAAAAAAGGTCACCGAATGTCTTGCACCTATAGGGTCCCTAAAAAATCAAAAAGCAATTGTTTAAAATTAATCTTGGGGCATGTTGTTTTTTCATAGAAAGGGTGTATGAAGAAAAATTTGGGTAATTTGGGAAGTTTTACAAAAAAAACCTTTTAATGTAAATGCTTACAACAATTTAAATGTCTCACTTAGAAAAGAAGAATTCTAATCTAACAGTAACAAGGATAGCTCACAATTTAATTCCAAGTGTTAAAAAAAGCTGAAATGTTTTCAACCAAAGTGTTTAGCAGTTCTTTGGGGAATTTTGAACCTTTGGTATTACAACCCTGAAACAATTGGCTATGCAATGCAAACCCCATGCTTTTGGTCCTAAAAAAAAATAAGTAGGCCATTTTAAAACTCACAACCCGGGTATAGTAGAGAGCAAAAATTTTTGGACGGACAAAAGAGTATGCTTGAAGTCAGGGACTAGAAGAACTCTGTAATGCTATGCTAATAATTTTAAATTGTTCCAGCTACTTTTAAATTTCCTAATAGAAAAAATCCGATAGGTTCACATAAGATGAGAAAGTTTAAAGTTTATGGGAATAAATTTCAAAGGCATCATTTCACTAGCGCCAATATCAACCATCTAAGTATAGTTGGATCTTTGAAAGCTACATATCAAAAGAGTGTATGTACCCGCCCCCCCAAAAAAAAAAAAAATTGCTATAGTACTAGTCTTTTTACTGATGTTGGTGTCTTTCATCCTTTTTGGGTTATTGGGGAAACACTTTGCAGTTGCTTATTTGAGTAAAAAACATCAATATCGGTTTAGTTTTTTAAAAAGAATCTTTTGAAGTATTGGTTCCTTTAGTCTTTTGGGATTCACCAAGTTTATAGATCTTCCATACTCCTTTCTTTCCTTTCCTTTTCCATTTGGTAACCCTTAAATCAAAAAAAAGATTTTTGAAGGACCATCCATATTACAATGTAGCTTATTCTTCTATATATTCCCTTCTAGAACCCCAATGTTCGATTCCTTCTTTTTGTTAAAAAAAAGCCAAAGCTTTATCATTAGTATTCATCAAAAAGTAACCTAATGCTATTTCTTAAATTTTAGTAACTAAAAAAAAACTCTCTTACAAAGAGAGGATCAAGGGTAAAATTTGTTTTTTAACGATTCATTAAAATCAAAAAAACAGTGAGGAAATTTTATCAATTTGTCTCAGCTTCAATTCAATTAGTCTCTTTTTTAGTTACACATGCAAAATTTAGCATCCTAATTACACTCGAATAGGATGATGCTTGCAAAATTTTTCCCAACAATGCTTTAATAGATTAAAAAAAGTAGTAAAAATTTAAATTTGTTTCTTGATGTTTGAAATATAGCTTAATTTAAAAATAAGTGGTCTATTCGTTGACCAAATTACTCATACACTCTTTTCCCAAAACCAAACAAGATTGACATAAAGAAAGTTTTTTTGATAAGTCACTGTATGAATTCAATAACCAGCATTAGCCCTTAGTCAAAAGGTCCCTCAATAAAATCATCTTAATTAGAATCTAGTTTAGGTATCAAACCCTTATGAAACCCCGTTTGGTTTTGCACCTAAACCATTCAAATTTATCTATTTACCTAAAAAATTTGCCATTAAAAATAGTGTTAATAAAAACCCTTCAAAGACTATCAGATGATGCAATATATAGTGGATCTATAAAGCATTTGATATTCTCAGGGGTGACTAGAATAACCAAAAATTTAAGAAAGACAATGCTTTAGGTTGGAATTTCTTTTGATGAAGAGAACTGTAAAGATTTCCCCATACTTTATACCGTGAGAAAAGCTTGAGCTAAATGTTGCAATGATTCCTTTGATACTGCATACGAAGAAAAGAAAAATAGAAGATGAAAGGGAAAAGCTCTGTTTTCACTAACTTGACTTTTGGTTACAAAAGGTTTAAGATTTTTAAATTTTGAAATAAAAAAAACAAACTAACTAATGCTCTAAACTGCGTCTAATTGTAGATTAAGAACTAATTGTAGTACGGTCGAATAAAAACTTTACTGTTCCAGTAGTATGTATTTATGTCATAATTTATATATGATTATTATATTTCATGTCCTAAGTGATCATAATACTGCATTCTAGTTAAAATTTATTAGGAGTAGGATAATACTATGGTATTGATTAAAATTCAATCATATATAACATTATTTAAAACAATTAATTTAAAAACCACAAAGTTTGTTTGTGTTTAATGTTCTTTTTTGTATTTTTTTATTTTTTGAAACAGGGAGGCTGTTAGTTTTTTTTTTTCCCCTTACCTTTTATTTAATTTAAAATTGGGAAAAAATTTGGCTGTTATACAAGTTTTGGGAGAACTTTCCTTTCCCTTTTTTGTTTAAAAAAGGGGGAATTGATTTTTGATTATAGTAAAATATTTCTTTTCCTTTGGGACTAACTTTAGTTATAGCAGGAACATTTTGTTTTTTTATTAACCATACATAATCTTACATGACAAGTTTCATTAGATTTAGATTTCTCAAAAATTTCCGGGGGAGGTGCTCATTCCTAAACTACCAAGCCCGATGTTTTTACCCCCCATTTTCTCCCTTTTTTTCACTTTTTTTGTACTTTCTTCCTTTAAATTTATTACATGAATTGGATTAAGGCACTAATACTAAAATCTTGTGTCAATTACAAAAGAAAATCATGTGCTCATTTCCATGATATAATCTTTCAGACAAGAAGGAAAGTTGGTAAAAGAAGTAATAAAATAAATATTACATGAGTTAAAGAAAGCTTACTTGTTGGTAACTGATTGTTTGGTTGGGCTAGATCATCATGTTGAAGAAATTTCAAGGATGCTAGCTAATGAGATTAATGAGATACAAATAGCTGGAATTTATGGAATGGGCGATATTGAAAACAACGCTTGGAAAAGTCATTTACAATCATCTATTGCCTCATTTTGAAAGCCATTGCTTTCTTGATGATGTTAGGGAAAATGCTTGATCTAAAGGTATGGAGTTTATGCAAAAGAAGCTGATCTTTGACATTTTGAATGAGAAATCAAAAAATATCTCCAACATTGATGAAGGAATTAAAATTAGTTGTGAATCATTGCAGAAGTTATATATAAGTAGATGTGATCTCTCTGATATTGATGGGCTTGAAATGTTAGAGAATTTAACATCATTATGGATATCTCGTTGTCGGAAACTTAAGAGACTACCAGATTTGTCAAATTTGAAGAAGCTTAAGCAGTCAAGAATGGACTTTTGGTTCCAATTTGGTTGAGATTCCCGGCAGGTTGGAATCATTGGATGTGTTCCATATTTAGGTCTCTGAATCTCCGGAGAGAGAGTTCCTGATATACCAAACTCCCAAACTACAGGCCACTACTTTATAAGAGATTGTGGGAAAATTAAAAACATCGCTTAAAGTTCTTATGGATTCGCCAAGAGGTAAGATTTCACTGTCGACACGATTGTTTGGTTATACAAATTACAGAGTAGTCCTTAATTTTACAATCTATTTGTAGTTTTATTGAATATGGCATCTATGTTTTCATTTTCATTTTCCTTTTTTAATAACTCCATTTTTCTGTGATGGCTTCAGTAATTTGTTGAATTGAAATGGTATGACCACATGCTTTTACAGTTCCTTGTGTGTCATTTTTAATTTTTTACATTTTTTCTATTTGTATCGAGGATAAGAGTGTATGCGGTTTAGAAAAAGATATGTGTTTTATCATTGATGTAGGGTAATTAGGATTGGTCCTCTTCAAATCGAGAGCTTAATTAAATAACAGAGTTTTATATGACTGGTCAATCCTTGTTCTTTCAGATCAATTTTGGGTTTTGGATAGAGTAAGGGAGAGTTCACTCAATTCTTCTTTTTATGTTGGGTTCTCCTCAAACTA
>JAMXBC010000928.1:0-11777 GCA_024138005.1 Lumnitzera racemosa | reverse complement strand
TATATCATTTTGCCTCTGGGTAATTTTTTTAAATAGTAAACTATTTTTGGGAAATTTTCTAATGTTTTTTTAAAGTGTTTGCGAACTTTGGGCCCCCTCGAATTCTCAAAGATTTTTTAAACAATGAGATCCTTGCTTTTTAATTTACTTTGGTGTTGAGTTTTCCCAAAAAGTGCAATTTTATTTGGAGTTAAAAATGATCAAAGCGAGGGCTTTAAAAAAAACAAATAAATTAAAGGTGGGTTTTAAATTTTGAAACTTTTCATACTTTTTGCCCTTATTTTAAACCTTATTTGTTTTCATTTTGTTGACCTTTGTTTTTGAAAATTTTCCCTAGAATTTGTTTTTTTTTTTCTTTTAATTTTTTTAAATGTTTTAATATTTGTAGATTCTTATCCTTTTTTTGTGATTGTAAATTTATAATTTGCCCAAAAACTTATAAATCGATTTTTTTGAATCTTTAAGGAAATTTTTTATAACTGTTGACACCTTATTTTTGATATTCATCATGTTTTTTTCGAAATAAAAAAAATGAAAAAGGGTTTAAGTTAGCCCTAGGCGAGTTTCAATTGGTGTTTTTAAAGGAATTTGATGTTTTGAAAAAATTGTTTTTTGATTTTCCCACTCTTTGAATTGCATTCATATGTATTTAGTTTGCAAGTTATGGAATTTAAAAAGTTTAAAAAGTTGTTGAACACTATCAAAAAATATAAAGAATACTATCGATTGTGTAATCGGATGATTTAAAAAAATTTTCGCTGTCAAGATCAAGTGGTCCCTGCTTGAAAGTTAAACTTTTTAAAAAATTTTGGGAGAGTAGTTTTTTACCCTTTAAATGTTTTTTGCTTTTCTGTTTAAATCCTAAACTATTTTCCCTATTTAAACCCCCCTATTTTCTAACCTTAAAAAGATAGAATTTTTAATTTGTGATATAAATTATCCTCTTTTTGGGGTAGGTTTGGTTCAAATTGATCCATAAAAATTAATTTTAAAAAAAAAATTATTTTAAAATTTAAATTCATTTAAAATTATGATAAAAAAAATTTAAAAAAAGGCATAAAAAATTGAAAAAAAGAAAAATGGGGTTTCAAAAATTTATGCAAAAACCCCAACCCCAATGCCCCAATTTCCAAAGCCCAAAGAGAAACTCACAATTGCTTTAAAACTGAAAAAATTTAAAAAGATATAAAAGTCCCAATTTTTGCAAGTTTTTAATAATTGAGGAACAAATGAATTTAAAAAAAAAAAAATTTAAGGCACAAAAAAAAAATGGGTAAATGTTTAACATTAAAGTACAATTTTTCCCCAAATTTTACCTGTCAGCAAATTTTCCCTGCTAATACAATTTTTTTTTGCAAATATAGCCCGATCACAAACTTTGAAAATAAAAAGTTTGTTGAAATTAGATTCTAAGAAAAAAAATTTTGCATATTGAAATTTCAGGCACAAAATTAATTATTTTTAAATTTTTTAAAAAATTTTTAGTTAAGAAAAATCAAAAGAACATTTTCTTTAAATTAATAGGCGGTTAGAATTTCTTTTTTTTTTTTTTAATTAGATCTTTCGATTTTTATAAATTTATCTTTTCCCGGAAAAGAACGAAATAATTAGCGGTTTTTTTTTTTCTTAAATGTCCTTTTCGCCCTCTTTTGGGTAAATGATATAAATTTGCTTTTGTTTTTTTTTTTTTTTAAATCAAATTACACCATAAAGTTGCTATGCAAGGTGTATTTTTTTATGAAAATTTCTTTGCACTTCTTTTTAAAAAATTTGATTAGATGTTGTATTTCTAGTAACATCAAAAGATTTGTTGTTAATAACTTCTAGTGATAAGGGTTGGAAATATGGAAGAAAAAAAAATGAAATTTTTTTTTCCAAAATTTTTTAATCACCCTAGTTCACCAGGGAAAAAACCCCTCTGATTGTTTTCCCCTTGTCCTTGTTATACCACTAGCAGCTGTGGCTGTTAAAAACTTTTAATATAATTTTTAAAAGTTTCTATAATTTTAATATGGAAAATGGCGAAAAAATTTTTTAAAATAAAGATTTTTGAAAAAAAAAATGTTTTTCTTACTCGGAACTCTTTTCTTGTTTTAAGGGGTTAAAATTAAACCCATTATTAACTATCAATGCTGTGGAGGTAAAAAAATTATTATATATATATTTTTTGTTGTATGGTAAATATTTTTTATTTTAGTTTAAAAAAAAAAAAAAAGTTAGCCCCATATGTATGGAGCCCAATGTGTTTTTGGTTCGCTTTTTTAAAACCCATATAAGCAAAAGCGAGGCTAAAAGCATTAAGCGAGTTTAAACCCCATTTTCGGGCACGGGGGCTTATTTATATTACTCTTTTCCCCTTTTTATGGTTAAACGGCGTTTTTAAAAGTGAAAATTTAAGGGGAAAAGGGAAAAGCTTTAATAATACTGAAATCATAAATTAAACCCTTTCCCTTTAAAAAAAGCAAAAATAAACAAAATTTTAAAATTTATCAAAGTTATGAAAATTTCAGGGTTTTTTAATTAAAAACGAAATTTTAGAAAAGGAAATTTATTTTATTTATATACACTTAGTATTTTTTTAAATGATTATTTTATATTTTTTATCATTCATTTTTGAACGGGGTGATTGTTGTGAGATTGGCACAGTTGAAGGTTTATGTTGAAAAAAGTTTTTAAATTAAACCCCTCAAACCCTTTCTTTTTTAAAGGAGATCATAGTAACTATTCTGACTCATGATCGATCTCTTTTATGCCTGACCGATTATTTCTCCGTGCCCCAAAAATAAATCTCTTTTCCATTATTGAACTTTAAAATTGTGGTTAATTTCCCTTTCCCTTAGGAGCCCGTCTTGCACATTTACCTATGAAATATGTCCAATCCCCCTTCGTTTGGGCATTGTTTAAGTAAGAAAATCAACAACAAATAATGGTTAATTTTAGAAAAGGGAAGGTTAAACTAATAAAAGTCAACAAAGTCCTCAATTTTTTGAGTTAGGCCTATGTATGGGGTTTGGTTTTTCCATACTCAGTGAAACACTTTCCCTTTATGGAGGAAAAACATGATTCTAGATTATCTTTGTTCCCTAAAATTTAAAAAAGGTTTTCCTACCATGGCAATCCTCTTTAGACATTACCTTTTTAAATTTTTTTACTCTTGCTATATTCTCTTTTTTTCCCAGGGACATATTTACTTAATTATTAAAGTAACACTTCGAACAATATCACGAGTTCTTTTTTGTGTTTTTTTTTTGGCCGTTTAAGTTTTGGGGTTCATTTTACTTAAAAACATTATAAAAAATATATGACGAGAGGTTGTATTGGCATTTTGAATTATTTTTAAAAAAAACAATTAAAAAATAAAATTCCCCCCTATTTGACTATCCCTGAAATTACAATTATTATAAAATGAGGAATTGTGATTTTTTATAAAAACCCCAAAAGGGAAAAATAATTATTTGCATTTTTTTAATATATTTTTTACATCCCGGGGGCTTAAAGAGACGAAGGGAATTTTTTTTTTTTATTCTATTTTTAATACAATTTTTTTTTATTTTTCCCATTTTTCAAATGGTATCAAGAAAGCCAAATTCTGTGACCATTTTAATGCCTGTGTGGCCTTTACTTTCACCATCATTGGCCAGATTCATGGTCTTTAGCGGCTTTCACCCCAAAATTAAACTATTCGTTTAATTTTATTTATATAATTTATATATATCATGGTCTTTAGTAGAGTGGCGTACACCACCCAAAATTAAGCTTCTCAGTTTTTAAATTTTTTTTATTTCGGAAATTTTTGGGTGAAATACTCAATGATAAGAATCTCTTTGTCATTTCCCAGGAAAATCGTAAAGAAAATTTAAAAATGGTGTAGAAAGTTTAGGAGTAAGTTTTGTATACAAATAGACTCTGATTATTAGAAGAAATTATGAAATTTTGAACTTTTTTATAAAAAATTTTGGTAAGAGGAAAAAAAAAAGTGCTAACTAAAATTTCATTAATTAGTATTTAAAAGCTTTAAACAAAATTTTTTGTTTACTTAGTTTATTTCTCTTTTAACTAGAAGTGGTGGATTAAAAAACAAAAGGGTATGAGTTTATTCATCCCTATCTATAGGTATAATTTTTATCTTTTATACTCAAAAATTTTTTTGGGTATTGGGATCTACCTTTTACCTTATTACTGAAAAATTTGAAAAAAATTTAGGATTCTAGAAAAACTGTATTTTTTTTTTTAATTTTTCTTAAAAAAATTTATGTTGGATACATATCAATATAAGCCATAATTTTGTACCATGAACCAACCCCAATAATAACTTGAAATTGGAGGAGTACAGTACAAATAAAATATTATGATCATTGTTAAGAAGTTAAAAAATACTACCCTTAGTGCTACAGCTAAGCTAAAAAACTAAAAGTTTTTTGACCTTATGTTAAGATTAGTTGCCCTTTACTAAATTAAGATTAGTAAAGGGGAGAAGGAGGTGAAGAATGAGATAGTAAAAGGAAAAGGAAGCGTTTTTTTAAAAAAGAATGGGAGGGAGAGAATGAGATTTTTATAAGTGCATCAATTTAAGGTTCTATTAAGGGTTAGGTTTTTTATTTTTTTTTTAAAGGGTTTAAAAAGATGCACTTGTATTAATTTTTTCTTTTTAATATTATTTTTAATTTTATTATAAGGTTAAGAAAGATTATATAACATTATTTCCTAAAAAATTTTACCCCGTATACTTTAGATTATAGGTTTTAAGGTTTATCAAGTACCCGATTTTTTAATCTATATCTACTTTAGAAGTAGTTTTAAGAAATTATTACCAAAATCTATCTTGCAAAAAATTCTCTCAAATATGATTCCGTATACTTTAGATTAAAGCTCTAAGGTTGTTAAAAGTACCTGATTTCTTATTTATTTTACTTTATGAAAATGATTTTAAGAAATTACTATGAATCTATGTTTGAAATCCAAATTATAATTTGGCCTCCGATGAGTGGGATTCGTGTAAATATTTTATTGATAGATTACCTGCTCACCTTGCTTATAACCATATTTTTTTAATAAGAAATTACTAAAAAAAATGATGGATATATTTTTTTCAAGTACACAATCTTCTGAGAAAGGAAAAAAAAAAGCAAGAAATAAGTCGAAAGTTGTTGAAAATCGAATTCTCCAAAAGAGATATGTGATGCTTAAAAAATTTTGGTTTTGGATTTTCAATATAGGGGAAGGGAATTTTTACTAAAATTGCTCTTATCAGCGGTTTTGCATTTACAATAAAAAGTTTTAAGGGGGTTTGTTTTTTAAAAAAGAAATTTTTCATGAAATTTTTTGCTTAGAAAAAAAAAGTTTAAAATTTTAAAAGAGTTTTTGTTAACATTGGCATTTAGTTAGGGGGGACATGTTTTTTTCCCTCTAGCTATTTTTAACTCTAAATTTTATGGTGAAATTGTTTTTAAAAAAAAATGTTCCTCTATGATATGGTAAAATAAATCTGTTTTTTCAGAATATTAATTTGTTCGGTATACTTGAATTTGTTTTCAATGTCCAACAAACTCAAGACTAACTTGAGCCCATTAAATAGTTTATTGAATAAGTTTTAGCTTATTGTATTTAGGTCGACTAATTTGTAAATTTAATTGGTTTAATCAAGTTAAGTATTAGAGGCTAATTGAGTTTCCTTCAATGTTATTTACTTAAAATAAATTATTTATTGAGTCTAAACAAGATCAATTAAGTTGAGTCAAGGTTAACACTTAATTCGTATTATCAAATTTTAAAAATTTTAAAATGAAACTTGAGTGAAACTATGTTAATTGGTGAAAAGGGGGTATACCAAAAAATAGACGGGGGCATGCTCAGGTTTAGATTGCCAACCAAAGGTTTGGGGAAATTTTGTGTGTTTGAGGTTGGCATGTGAAATCGGAAGCTGGTTTGTTAAAATTGGTGGAGAGAGAACATTTTTCTAAAGGCATGGTTAACGTGTAGGTCTTTTTTTTTTTTTTTTTATATAATTTATATAATAATTGCACAAAAACTTTTTTTTTCTGTTTAAACATTTTCTTTTTTATTTTTTTTAAAACCAATGCTATCAACTTCTCACCATTTGTTTAGGAAAAAATTTAAGTCATGAAATTGAAAAGAAATTTTTCTTTAACCCCCCACCCCACCCTCCCCCGCCCTTTTTTTCTCAAATTAAAAACCCAAAAATAGATATATCACAAAGTATATTATTCCCTCTGCCTCCTTTTCCCAAATTGGTCATGGGTGGTTTTTTTGAACTTTTGGTCTTGGAGCTAAGTCCCAAAAAATTCTAATTCAAGTTGCCCCAAATCTGTCCTTAGTTTTCATATAGACATTTTAACAGTCTGTGGCTTTAGCGAAAAACATTGGTTAAGAACTCAAACCCCTTTTTTCTGAAAGCGAACTCAATGGACTACTAGTGTGGGGGGTCCGAAGATCCCATCCCAATAAATATAACCCCAAAAAATTTAAAAAATTTATTTGCCCTAATAAAGATATCAAATTTCCCCTTTCCTCCTCCTTTACACTTATATCAAATTAGTAGTTCACTAGTGTTTTGGAAAACTTATACTCCCTCAACTTTTTTGCATAATTTCCCCACCTTGAGAAAAGGAGGATGTAAATATGTTGATTGTTGGAAATGTGCTTTTTTGGTTGGTGTTGCATTCTCCTGTTTTACCAAATTAAGTTTTTAAGCAAACATTTGCTTTACGATTTATATGAAATAGACCTCCATTGCATTTATATCCTAGCATTATTTAAAAATCCTTGATGAAAGGAAAAACACAAACTTAACCATAATTAAAATTGATTTATAATAGGGAGGAAAGGATAGAAGTAATCATGGTTTTTTGAAACCCCATGATATAGTGGAGCTTTAATCACCAAGGTGTTAAAAGCACCATAGATGTTAAAAAGTGTGGATAAGTCGATGTTTTTTTGTGAATATACAAACTTAATGAGGGGTTTGCCCATTCAAGTGGCTTGAAAATCATCGTACCTTCCCTACATGTTCTTTTTTCCCCTCTAATATTTGGTGTGTTAAGGTTTGGGGGTGTCTGTATAAGATACAGTCAAGGTTTTAATATTTGGGGATCCTTATGAGCATTTCGAATATCAAGCTCAAGTTGTTGAAAGTTAAGAGCAGGAAACTTAGGGAAATTTAAATGAAAAACATTACAATGTTACATGTGGATCGCAAGTTATTCCAACCCCTGAAAGTTAGTGCGTAATGTTGTAAAATTTGGGATGCAATGTCGCAGCTTAGGGGTCTCTTTGCAATTTTTAAAGGGGAAAACTTTTGTCATATTTGTGCAAAACTTGTAAAGGGATTGTACGATTTATCAAAACTGTGTTGTAACAAAAACTATAATAATGGTAGAATTGAATTTGGTTTGGTTAATTTTTTTTTTATGGTCTTTAACTGAAAAGAAAAAATTTAAAAAAGTAAAATGAACTATTGGAAATTTTAACGTAGACACAATGATAATTAAACTAAAAAGAAGCTTAAATTAATTGTTATATTTTGCACCAAAAAATTAAATTTTAAAATGTTTCTTTAAATTTAATTGAAACCATGACAATTTAATCTAAATTGGGGTAAGTGGGTATAGGGGAGAAAGGTAGAGGCACGTAAGGTATCGACCCTTTTTTAAACCTTCCCTTTATTGAAGTATAGGTTCCCAAAAATTTTTGGTTTTTGGGAAACTACCTGTAAATCTTGGGGCCCCCTTACTCTGTATCTGCGGTAAGGTACCCTGGAATTTTAATTTTTTAAATTTTTCTTATAAATTTTTACATGCACTTTTCCTTATAAATTTTTAAAAATTTGTTTAATAAAGTACCCAACATAAGTTCATTTTTAAATATAAAACTAAGAAAATTTTTATATTTTCTAGTCTTCATGATTTGGGTAGGACTTGCAAAAAAAGGGCAAAATGAGGTAAAAAAAAAGAATAATAGTAAAGAAGATAGAAAGGGTTGACTTAAAAGAAAAAGATTAGTTTAAAGGGTTTTATTATGGCTGGTTTTTTTGTTATTTTTTTTTAAAATGAAAATAATACAATGTATTTTTATTTTTTTATAATATTATTTAAAATTTTATTATAAAGGGATATATGGTACTTGGAACCTGGCCTTTTTCCTTTATGTATAGGTTCCTAAAGTGTAAATGGTACCCTTTTAAAATTAATATGACACCCTTCCCTTTTGGGAAATAAGTTTCAGGAAAATTTCATATGAAAACTTATCTCATGCTTTCAAAAACCATTAGAATTATTGTCAAATAGAGTCCAAATGGTATCCATTGACAAAGGGTTTCTCATTACTCTAAAAGATGTTTTTCATAATTTTAAAAAAGAAATTAAAAGTAAAAAGGGAAGAAGACCCTTTGGGTTTTTATTGCTATCAAATGGATAATTGCCATAAATAGAGAAGTTCATTGATTTGCTTAGAAACTAAAAGGTATGGTTGTAAAATAATTTGTAAAATAAGGATATAACAAAAAATCGTATATAGATTTGGGTTTTCCCTTAACTATCATGAGTTGATGAAATAACTAAAGATTTTTGAATGATCAAAAAAAGATAAAATAGTGACATCTTTGTTCATGCTCAAAAGGGCTAGTATTTTGTAGTCATAACGGAATTTTGATTTAAAAGCCACTAAACAAAAAATTTTTTAATTGAGAGGGCCTCTCTTTATATCAAACAAGAAATTCGAAATACCCCACTCCCCTGCAATTCTGCAACATAAAGAAAGTAATATTGACAAGTCTTTAAATAAAATACATCTTGTGGAAGGAGATTATGATCCTATCTTTTGCCCTAAGTTTTAAAAAAGTTTTGCAAAGAACCTATAATTGGTAGCCTTCTGTTTAATGCAAATCTACAAAACTCAAGTGTATACACTACATAAGTGAATAAGTTTTCAGGCACAAATTTTAATCTTTCCTTTTATAAAAATCAATCAACTGGTCATGTAAATTTGCAAAGAATTTGTAGGGCATATTACTTGGACTCGATTCAGAGTATTGATTTTGGGAACTAAATTGCTTTTTAAATAAAACTTAATTCAAAAATTGTTTTGGGATTAGTTTGATCTTAAGTTCTTTTAAAGATAGTTCTTAATTCTTTACCTTTTATTTGCCACCCCCAAAATTCTTTTTTAAAACTTTCCTTTTGCTCCTCCATTCCCTTAAAATCTCTTTCTCTCAACAAACTATCTCCATAACTTTCTCTTCAATTCATTTGTTACATTAGGAACCCCTCAACCTTAATTTGTTAATAAACGTATTCCTCAAAAACTATCAAAGTTCCTTCCTCTTCTTTATGCTCCTTTAAAAGTAGAGAACACCATCGTGATCACATGGTAAAATTGTTTTTGGGGGTTTGGGATGTAAGTGTCTATACCAAAAAGCTACATTTAAAACCAATTTTAAAATTCCTCTTTTAGTTTTAAGGGGGTTAATTTTATTTTTCTATAACTATTTTTCCTCAAATTACCCTTGAGTGTCCTTAAAACTTAAAAAAAATTTTTCTTTGTCTTTTAAGGAAGTTTTCATTAGTTGGGAGATTTACACCTCTGTATCCATCACAATTTGCCCACTTATTTTTCTAATGATTCATAAGCCAATTGTATTAATTTAAAAATTTAAAAATTAAAAGTTTATTTTTAAAAATTTCTTCCCATGAAACTTTGATTTAACAAATACATGTCACACAATGCCTACCATACCCAAGTTACATCACTGAGGTTTATGTTAATACTTTCCTTATCACCCCCCTTTGATTTTAAACACTGCAAAAAAAATTGGTATTAAGAGTCACCACCCCAAGCACTATTTTATGCTAAACAGCAACACATGTTAGCTAGTAAGTATCCCATTGCCTTTACGTGTGTCCATTGGTACCTGACTGATCAAGAGATTAAACGATCACACTTCACTAACTGATACCCATTTAATCACATTAGTACATACATGAACAACCCCCAACCGTTAGTGTAACATAAGGACATAACCTCTCGTTGCAAGTGTTCCTTTTGTAAATGTTGTTAATAGTAATTACGCATTCCTTAGTTTTTACTCTTTTTCATGTGTACCCCCCCCCCAACTCAATTTTGATGTCTAATATGGATATGTTATATAAATTTTCAAAATATTATCTTTTTTAAATTTTTTCCACTTCTAAAAAAAATAATTTTTATAAACAAAATTACAAATATATCACAAAAACTAAAAAAGGGAATTTTTTTCCAACGAAATTCTCTAAATTTTTCATAAACCCTGAATTAACATTTAACGGAAAAGCGCAACTCCTCACATTTTATCTTCTCCAAAAGTATGACCACTATTTGTTAAACCCAAACTCCATTAATTTATAGCTTTTTTTCACAAATTTTATAAACACTGAAAGGGGAAAGAATCTTGACTTTAATCATATACAATACTAGAAATTCCTAAAGTTTTTTTATTTAGTAATTAAACTGCTGTGACTCCACCCCTAAGCAAATTCTTCGTTAGGAATGCTAAAGTCTTGTGAATGAAAGTAGAAAAAAAAAATGGGAAAAAAGATGTGTTCTTTTGATCTCAATCATTTTGAGATTATGTCTTAAAGGAAAAAAAACGTATTTTAGGTTTTTTTTTTATAAATTTTTGAGTATTTTATTATTATTCTTTTAAAAAAGTTTATTTTGGTATTTTTCCCTTTGATAATAGTCCCCAATACAAAAATCTATAATCTTCTTTTGATTTCTATTTCAAAATAATTTCTTGTTATGTGCTTGTATAAAAAATTTAAAAAAAAAAAAAATTACCTCTCAATTTAAAGCAAAATTAAAATTTTATTTAAATACTTCACATTTGTTTTTCTTTTAAAAAAAATAAAAAAAAGTATTCATTATTCAAAAAAAAAGAAAAGAAAAAAGAAAAAAGATGGAAGAGGAATTTGAACCAAAAAGAAAAAGGGTAGCGAAGAATAAAAAAAAAGGGGAACTTACGTCCGATGGAATGACTTATCCCCCCGATTGTCCCCAATTCGCAAAACCCGAGTAATTTCAATTAGGGTTTCAGCAGGAGTCATCAGAAGACATCAAAGATGGCGGATTGGGACCCCAAAAACCAATCAAAATAACCCAAATCCCCATTTTACAAAAGAGCCGGACCCAAGAGATGGGCTGATGGGCTCGAGGTGAAAAGGGAAAAAGGGACAAGGGTTTTTCGCCCACACCCCGATGAACAAATCCACGATACGTTGGTTTCGTATCTCAACCCGCGGACGGGACCGTTGGCTGGAAAATGTGGTAGCCTAATCTCCCCGTGAATTGGATCTCCTTTTGATATTCCCGTCCTTACCTGCTATGGCCTGGATTGGTTGCCCCAAACTTAAGGGGGAAAACCCAGAAGGTTAAATTAGGGTTTTTTGGGTTCTCGCTTGATTTTGGTTTAAAATTTTATTTTTAATTGTGTTTTTTTTGATGATTTTCTTTAATTTTTGTTGAAAAAATAGATGTTCGAGGAGGAAGATTTGCTTGACGGGTGCTTTCAAGCCCCTTTGGGGGGCCAAAAAATTGGGATATCTTTTTTTTCCTTTTGGGTTTTTATCTGACCTATTTGAGCATTTTTTTGGGGGGAGATATTGGAATTCTTATAATTTTCTTATCGTGAAAAGGGGTGCTGCCAAATGTTTGTGTGGAATTTTGTCTTTTTGTTGTTCAAAGGTCTTTAAGGGATTAGAAAAGGGCAGACCGCAATGATCTTTTAT
>JAMXBC010000927.1:7500-11783 GCA_024138005.1 Lumnitzera racemosa | reverse complement strand
ATTTTCGGGAAATCCGGGGGTTATTGTTTTAAAAAAAAAAGTGGGGTTTAATTATTGCAAAATTTTTTGGCCCATTTTTTTTTTAATTTTTTATTTGTCCCTTTTTTCCACAAAAATTGGGAAAAATTTTTTTTAAAAATGGAAAAGTTTAAATTTGGGAAAAAAAAAAATTTTGACTTTTATGGAAAAAATATTGAATTTTATTTTTAAAAATGATTTTTAGATTTAAAATAAAAAAAAATTATTAGGTTAATTAAAATTAATTAAATTAAAAAATAAGAAAAAGGTTTTATTTATTTTTTTAAAAATTTAAAATAATTAAATCCAAAGATAACTAAAAATATTTTTTAAAATTAAATATAGGAAAAATTTATTTTTTAAATTCCAAAATTTAATACCTTATTGGTTAAAATAACATTTTTTTTAATAAATTTTTTTTTAAATTAATTTTAAAAAAAAATTTTTTAAATTTAATTATTTAAAAAAAAACCAAATTAATTTCAAAAAAAAAAAACTCAAATAATTTCCTATTTAAAACTTAGTGTTTTTTAAAAAAATATTTTCAAAAATTCTTTTTTAATTATATATTTAAAAAAAAATTTTACTATTTTATTTAATCTACTATAAGATTTTAATATATTTTAAAAATTTCAATATTCCTTTTCCAATCCAACCGTTTTATATATATAAGATAATTTTAAATACCTTACAAATTTTTTTAATCCACGGATACTAACATGACTTAATATAAAAAAAAAAATATTTTTAAAAATTAATTTAAAATTTTAAAATTGGGATTAATTTAAAAAAATACAATAAAAAAAATTAAAAAATACATTAAAAATATAATTAGTATAATTATTAAATAATAAATAAATAAAAAATAAAAAAAAAATATTTATGAATTTTTTTGAAAATGCGTTAATCGTGAATAGATTTTTAAAGTAGGAATGGGTTTAAAATTTAAGTATTGTAGTTTTTGGATTAAAATTTTTAAAATTTTTCATGTTAGTGTTTAAAGTTATTAGTTTTTGATTTTCAAGGGGGAATTTTATTCAAATTAAAATTAAAAAAGTTAATTAGGGTAAAAAATAAATTTAAAGGTAATTTTTTAAATTTTATTAAAATTGTTATTGAATTTAAATGCTTTGTAGAAAACGTGAAAGGGGTTTTAATTCGGTAAAAATTTGGATTGGAGTAAGGTTTTTATGGGAGTTAGGATTTTACTAATTTTGTATTTTGGGTTGGTTTAAGTTTGTTTGATAATTAATGAAAAGGTGGAAAAAATTATTTTTAAAAAAAAATATTTAATTTTAGTGGTAGGGGAAATTGTTATATTAATAATAAATTTAATTTTTTAATGGATAATTGTAAATTTATTTAAAAAAAAAAAAATATTAATTTTTTTGCGATTTTATTTATAATCCAAAATTTAATAATTGTTTATTGTTTCATAAAAAGTAAAAGTGTTATATTTTGGAATTATTTAGTTCTAATTCCCTTATTTTTTAATTTTTGGTTATTATAATTTTTTATTTATCAAATTTTAAATTAATAAATTTAATTCCAAAATTAAATTAGGAAAATATTTTATATCGAACTAAAAAAATTTAAAAACCCCTAATATTTTTTAAATTAATTTAATAAATACCTTTTTAAATTAAAAAAATTTTTTAAAATAATCTTAAGTTTGCCCATAAATTTGTTAAAATTCAAATTTGAAGTTAACAATTGAAACGTTTTATTTAATTCAATTACAATTTTTAGGGATTTTTTACATAATTAATTTAAAAATTTACTTTTTTTTATTTTTTTTTTTTATTTTTTTTTATTTTTTTTTTTTTTAATTTTAAACAAACTTTAAAGGAAAAGATAAAAATAATTCTTACAATAAAGGTCTATACATCCTTCCCTATTTTTTTTAAATACAATCTTTTAAATTTTTAAGGAAAAAAAGAGGGGGGTTTAAATTTTTATAAGAGTTATTTTGACCCTAGGCCCCAAAAGGCTATAATAACTTTATAAGGTAAATAAAATGTTTTTGAAAGGGGTTATTGGAAGTTTTTCCCAATTAAAATTAATTTTAATTTTTTTGTTTTAAGGGTAATGTTTTTTTTGGCTTCCTGCATCAAGGCCCCTTTCTCCAACTTAATTTTTCAATTCTTTTACTATTTTTTAAAAAATTAGTTCCTAAAATTTTTAAAAATTTTAAAAGTTTGTAAATTTGCCTTATTGTGAAACCAGAATGGCAATGAATTGTGAAATAGCAATTTTTATCATTTTTTAAATTAAAAAATTATTTCTTGTTTATAGGATAAAATGATTCATTTTTATTTAAATTTTTAAATTTTAATCTTTTTAAAATTTGTTAAAAATTAATTATTTAAAAATAAATTTTGGAACCTTTTCTTTTACTTATTTTCAAATTAAAAAATTTTTTAAAAATTTTGTAAATTTTTAAAATGGATAATGGATAATTTGGGGTTTTGATTTTTAAATTTTATTAATAAATTTTGTTAATGATCATTGCAAATAGGTTTGGAAAATTATTTTTTACTTATTTTTACTTTTTTCCTATTTTTAATTTTTCCAAATATATATATTTATAATTTTGATTTTAAATAAGTTTTTATTAGGTTATTTTATTTTAATGGAAATTTTTTTACTAACTTTTTACAATTGTTTGGGGTTTTTTTAAATCTTATTTTTGTTTTTTAATTATGTTTCTTAATTTTGGAACCAATACAAATTTTAAAAATTTTTAGGAACTTTAAATCAATTCTAAAATTTTAATTTTTTTTTGGCAAATTTGGTTTTCTTACTTTTATTTGTTTAAAAATGTTAATTTATTTATATTGGCGAATAATGGGTTTAAATTTAGGGGTTAATTATAATTTTTAACTTTTATCTTAATTTAAATTTGTATTTTTAAAAATTTCCTTTTAGAAAATTTATAATTATTTTTTTAATTTTTTAATCCTTTATGGATTAAAGGGTAAAATTAATTGTAAAATTAAATTCTATTACAATAAAAATTTTTAAAATTTTGTTTAATTAGAAATTGGGGTAATAATGCCATAATTTTAATTCATTTTGTAAAAGTAAATTTTTATTTTTTTGTTTAACTTTTTTCACCATTTTATTACCTTAGTTCCCGAAGTTTTTTAAATTTTAATCACTTGCTTTCGACAAAAACCTTAATAAATAAAAAATTAATCTGTTTAAAAATGACTAAAATGGCTTAAATAATCCAATTAGTTACTATTTAAATTTGGATTTTTATTTAAAAAAAAAAAAAAAAAAAAAATTTAAAAATTTGGGAAAAACATTTAAAAAATTAAAAATTTTTCCCTACTAAGGAATTCAAACCTTGGCTTTTCCCTTTTAAAAAATTTAAAAAATTAGAGTAAATTTTAAAATTTTTTTAAAATTTTAAAATTTTTTCCCTTTCCCCCCCTTTTCAAAAAAAAAAAACTTTTTTCCCTTTTTCATTAATAAAATGAACCTAAAAAAATTTAAAATATTTTAATTTAAAATTAATGTTTTAATAAAAACCAAATTTATACATAGAATTTTAAAAGCCCTTTTTTTTAATTTTTTGATAATAATTTTAGAAAAAAAATAAAATAAATAAAAATTTTTTAAATCCAGCATTTTCCCAAAAAAAAAATCAAACATAAAATGTCAAAAATTTTTGGTTTGTATATTTTGTTAATTTAAAGACAACTTATAAAATTTTTTTTTTTATTTAATATTGAAAATTTTTTTTTTTTATATTAAAAAATAAAATAATTTTTTTTTTTAAAAAAAAAAATTTAAAATTTTAAAATTTTTTTATTAAAATTTAAAAAAAAAAAAAAATTAATCCTAGGTTTTTTATTAAAAAATTTCCTTTTTTAAAAATTTTTACCCTTTAAGATTTTTTAAATTTTAAAAATTTATTTTGGGATCTTAAAGGGAAAATTGTAAAAAATTTTTTTCATTTCCCTAAAAAATTTTTTTAAAAAAAAAAAAAAAAGGGAAAAAATTTTTTGGGTTTTTTTTTTTTGTTTTTTTTTAAATTTTTTTTTAATTTTAAAAAACCCCCCCCCCCGGGGGTTTTTTTGGGGGGGGGGGGGTTTTAAAAACCCCCCCAAAAAAAGGGGGGGGGGAAAAAAAATTTTTGGGGTTTTTTTTAAAAAATGGGAAAAATTTTTAGGGGGGTTTTTTAAAAAATAAAATTTTGGGTTTAAAAAATTTAAACCCAAAAAAAAAAATTTTTTTTTTAAAAATTTTTTTGTTTT
>JAMXBC010000927.1:0-2500 GCA_024138005.1 Lumnitzera racemosa | reverse complement strand
ATTAACTTTTAAAAAAGGGGGTTTTTTTAAATTTTTAAAAAAAAAATTTTTAATTTTAAAAATTTTTTTTTTTTTTTGGGAAAAAAAAACCCCCCCTTTTTTTTTAAACCGTTTAAAAGAAAAAAAGGAAAAAAAAAAAAAAAAAAAAAAGGCCCCTTTTTTTTGAAAAAAACCCCCCTTTTCCCCCCATAAAAAATTTTTTTTGGGGGGGGAAAAAAATTTTTGAACCCCTAAAAATCCCCTTTTTAAAAATTTTAAAAAAATTTTTAAAAAAAAAACCCCCCAAACCCCCTTTTTTCCCTTTAATTTTTTTAAAAAAATTTTTTTTAAAATTTAAAAAAAAAAAAATTTTTTTTTTGGGAAAAAAAACCCCCCCCCCTTTTTTTTTCAAATTTTTTTCCCCCCCCCCTTTTTTTTAAAAAAAATTTTAAACCCAAAAAAAAAAATTTAAAAAATTTTTTTTAAAATTTTTCCCCAAAAATTTTTTCCCCTTTTTGGTTTTTTTTAAAAAAAATTATTTTTAAAAAAAAAAAAAATTTGAAATAAATTTTTAAAAAAAAACCAAAAATTTTAAAAAAAAAAAATTTTTTTTTTTTGAATTTTAAACCTTTAAAAATTTTTTTTTTAATTAAAAAATTTTTCCCAATTTTAAAAAATTTAAAAATTTTGTTTTTTTAAAAAAAAATTTTTAAAAAATTTTTTTTTTAAATTTTTAAAACCCTTTTTAATTTGGGGAAAAAAAAAAATTTTTTTTGAAACCCCCTTTTTTAAAAAAAAACCCCCAAAAAAAAACCCCCCCTTTTTTTTTTTTTTTTTTTTAAAAAAAAAAAAAAATTTTAAAAAAAATTAAAAAAATTGGTTAAATTTTAAATTTTTTTAAAAAAAAAACCCCTTTTTGGGGGGGGTTTTTTTTTTAAAAAATTTTAAATTTTTCCCTTTTTTTTTTTAAAAAAAAAATTTTTTTTCCCCCAAAAAACCCCCCAAAAAAATTTAAAAAAATTTTTTTTTTTTTTTTAAAAATAAAACCCCCCCAAATTTTTAAATTTTTTTTTTTTTTTTTTCTTTCCCCTTTTTTTTTTTTAATTTCCCTTCCAAAAAATTTTTTTAAAAAAAAAATTTAAAAAAAAAATTTTTTTGGGAAAAAAAAAAAATTTTTCCCTTTTTAAATTTTTTAAAAAAGGTTTTTTCCTTTTTTTTTTCCCCCCCCCGGGGAAAAAAATTTTTTAATTTTTTTTTCCCCCTTTTTTTTTTTAAAATTTTTTTTTTAAAAAAAAAAAAAAAAAAAAAAACCCAAAATTTTTTTTTTTTTTTTAAATTTTTTAAAAAAATTTTTTTTATTTAAATTTTTAAAAATTTTTTTTTTTTTTTTAAAAAAAAAAATTTTTTAATTTCCCCTAAAATTATTAAAAAAAATTTAAAAAAAAAATTTTTTTTTATTTTTTTTTTAATTCCCTTAAAATTTAAAAAATTTTTTTTTTAAAAAAATTTAAAAAATTTTAAAAAAAATTTTTTTAAAAAAAAAAGGGGGCCCCAAGGGAAAAAATTTAAACCCCAGTTTTTTTTAAAAAAAAAAAAAAATTTCCCCTTTACCCCTTTAAAAATTTTTAAAAAATTTTTTAAATCCCTTTTAAATTTTAAAAACCCCTTTTTAAAAAGGGGAAAAAAAATTTTTTAAATTTTTTTTTTTCCCCCCCAAAAAAAAAAAAACCCTTTTAAAAAAAAAAGGTTTTTTTTTTTTCCCTTTTTGGTCCCTTTTTCCCCCCCCTTTTTCCCCTTTTTTTTTTCCTTTTTCCCCCCCCTTTTTTTAAATGGGGAAAAAAAAACCCCCAAAGAAAAAATTTTTTTAAAAAATTTTAAAAAACCCCCCCACCCCGGGGGGAAATAAAAAACCCCTTTTTTTTTTCCCCTTTTAATTTGAAAAACCCCCAAAAAAAATTTTTATTTTTTTTTAATTAAAAAAACCCCCCCTTTTTTTAAAAATTTTTTTAAAAAAAGGGGCCTTTTTAAAATTTTTTTAACCCTTTTTTAAAAAATTTTTTTTGGGGGGTCCCCAAACCCCCCAAAAAAAAAATTTTTTTTTTTAAGGGGCCCAAAAGGGAAAACCCTTTTAAAAATTTAAAAAAAAAAAAGGGGGAAAACCCCTCAAAAAAAGGGGTTTTTTAAAAAAAAATTTAAAAAAAGGGTTTTAACTTTTAAAAAAGGGTTTTAAACCCCCTTTTTCCCAAACCAACCAACTAAATAACCTTTGGGGTTGATTGAAACCCCGGTTTGGGGATCGGTTAGGATGAATAAAAAAAATTAAAATTATAAGAGAATTTTTTAAAAACCCGGGAAAAAAAAAATTTTTAAAAAAAAATTACTAAAATTTTTTTTTTTTAAAATTTTTTTAACCAAAATTTAAAAAAATTATAAATTTTTAAATTAAAAGAAAAGTTTTTTATACTAAAAATTTTAGATGCCAAAATAATTTTTTTTTTTCCCAAAAATTTTTCTTAAATTT
>JAMXBC010000926.1:0-11812 GCA_024138005.1 Lumnitzera racemosa | reverse complement strand
ATTCTTTGGGTTGAAGAAGACTTTTTCAGGGACGAAGTAGAGCCAAAACCTTTTTTTGAGGTTGAGACGGAGGGGCTTAATTTTTTAAACTTGATAGTGTCTTCGGTCTTGCCTTTCTGCCTAGAAATAAGTGCACTTTTCCCCCCCATTTTTTGAATGTCCCTTATTGAGTGTGGGGGTTTTATTCCCCTTTGGCGTGGGCCCCCTATACCCTTCTTTTTTTTTTTTTTTTTTTTTATCGATGTACAAACCCTTTGAGTTTTACATTTGTCGTGGGGTTAGGAAAACCCAATGTAAGAACAGGTTGTAAGTCCCTCGTACTGTATATAAATTATTCCTCAAGTATAATGGTGTAAATTTGGAAGCTTATTAGGTTTAATTGTATAAAAACCCTAAAAAATGGCCCTCTCTGTTAATAAGGTGATCGATCAACCCTAAAAAACTGGTCAAAAAATCCTCCATTTTTCTTGTGCCTAGTAAAATAGTATTGCAAGGTAGCTCTGAGATATTTCCCCGAATCAAAATCGCCGCGCCCCTAAAAATTTGGCTTTTTTTTGTCATGAAATAAAAAAACCGACCATGGTTCATTTTTAATTACTTTTTGGGTTTTATTTTTAAAAATTTATTGTTCGAAACCCAACCCAAAATTTTGATCTAAAAAAACTCTTTTGCAATTTCCATAATGTTTTATTTTAGAAAATATACAGGGTGTTTATTGAGAGCCCAAAACCCCCTAAAATTATTGCTTTTTTCCAAGGGTTTCCTCAGTTGGAATGAATGGGATGTTTTAAACACCATTGGTAGCAAATTTTTAGTTTCTGCATTGTACATCGAAGGGCCCTTAGTTGGGAATATCATCAGTATGAGCTTTTTAAATCCCCTCTTTGTTTCTGTAATCATTTAAAGCAAAACTAACGCTATGCTTGGGGCACAGCATATGGACTTTATTTGAGGTTCAGTCTTTGGTCTTGTGAAAAAGAGACTTGATCTGTCTTGGTTTTTTAAAGTAGTAAGTGATATTGAGAATCCATTTTTCCACAAATCAGCAGTAGAGGTAGAGTCAATAAGGGCATGATTATCCCGTTTTAATGCTTTCTTTTTATTTTGAAGGCGCTAAAGGAAGGAATTTTGGGTTTTCATTGTGGGGTTGGTGACAGGGGTAGTCATGGGGATAGAAAAAATTAGTGCATGGGCGTGTTAGCTTGAAAAGTTGGTTGAATAGATTATACCAAATTTTTTTCTCCCCCGCTCGAAAAGGCATGGCAATTTACCCGTGGTCTGTGTCATTGGTAGTCAAGTCTACATTTTTTCTTCTTTTTGAAGAAATTTTTCAAAAAAGAAGCGTTTTAAAATGGGATGACTATATGGTCAAAAATAAAAAACCTTGTTAGGGGCCAAAAAAAAAAAAAAAAAGGAAATATCCTATTTTAAATGCACAATTATGCCCAAAACTTGTCTCATGTTTTTTTGAATGCAAAATGCAAACGGAGGACTGTGGATTTAAAATTTGGAGGAAGATTTATTTTAATTTAAGTTTATTAAAATTATTGGTGAAAAAAATATTTTCCCTTTTTTATGTATAATATTACATCTTAAATGTAAAAAGATTTTATTAATGATTTGCCCTTTAATAATTTCCCTATAACCAATAGAATGAAAAAATTATTTAAAAATTATTAAGAATGTCAATAATTTCTTAGAAGTTAAAGAACCAAAATTTTTAGCTTTTTATTATGCAAAATTTTTAAATGAAAAAACTAGAAATTTAAAAAAATTTTCATTAATATATAAAACTTGTGAAATTTTTTTTTTTAGAAAAAAAGATCAGAAAAAAAATTAAAATAACAAATTACAAGAAAGGCAAAAGGTAACCAACAAAAATTTTTTAAAAATTTTTTATATTTTTTTTCTTTGAACTTTGTATTATTGTTATATTACAATGTATAAAAAAAAAAGAAAATTATTTGAATGAAAAATTATTAGATAATCAATTATTTAAAAATCATGTTTATTTTCATAAAAATTTTTAAAAATTTTAAATCAAAGATTAATTGGTATGTTTATAAGACCGAAAAACTTATAATATGGAAAAATGTAATTTTTTTTAATTTTTTATAGAATCCTTAAAAAAAAATAGAATTTTCAAAAGAATTTTTTAAATTTGATTGATTTGAAATTTTAATGAATTTATGTTATTGGTTTTGTAAAAAAAAAAAAGTTAATATGCAAACAAATGTCAGTAAGCAATAAATAATTTAGAAAAGTAAATAAAAAAACAGGGGTTTTAAAATTTAAAAACCCTCGGTTTTATAAAACAATTTATACCATGAGCTATGCTTTGTTTATTCATATTTTTCTCTTTAAATATATGTTTTAGTATATATATATTTTTTTTCCTTTAAATTTTAAAAATAATTTTTTCCGGCTTAGAGGGTAGAGTCTTATTTGGGATACACTAATCGTGTCTTTTAGTTTCATGCCCGCCCAATCATAAATGTCCAATCAATTGTTTAACAATTTTTGTATGTACCACAACTTAAAACCTTTGACAGTTTCATTCCAAGTTCTAACTGGTCTTCGTTATTTCGCTATACAATGATAATTTAAATTCATAGCAGGGCGAATTAGCCTTAAGTTAATTATTCAATTTTTTTTCCCCCAGTAGGTCGACAAGTACAATTCTATAATTCCCTATCAAAGTAGTGATGTTATGGGCCCTTGAGTCAAGAAAAAATGGCATGGAAAAGCTAATTTATGGGCTACATTAATTGGATAATTTTGAAAGTAACCAAAATAATAGGGTGAAACTAAGAGTCTTGCACTTTTTTGCCAATATTAATTTTTGTATCTTTCCCCAATAACTCTTAATATTTCATAAATTCGAAAAATTTAATTCTAAAACATATTTGTCTTGAAAATTTTTAAAGGTAACTCAGTTTTGTTTCTTAAAAAAGGATTAGGAGTGAACAAAAAAAAAAGTTCGGTCGATTGGACATTGGGGGCATAGTGGGAAATAGTGGGTTTATGGGGGGTTAGAGAAGAAGGGGGATCGAGGGGGGGGGGGCAGTAAAGGTACCCCGACTGTCCAAAGTCGCATCTATTTGGCTCAATCTATTTTTCATCTTTTTCCCTTTCGATTTGCCCCTTAAGGTCAAAAGTTCCCTTTTTAAGATCTTAGTTTTTTTTTCTACTTTTAAGGTTTTAAGTTCTAAATTTTCAATATTAGTGTTTTAAAAAAAATTAAAAAAAAAAAAAAAAAAAACTGTTTTGGGGGTTAGAAAGGTTTTGTTGTTCCAATTTTTCTTTTTGAAATGTCCTAAATGTTGATTAAAGGGTTTACAATTTTTTGAGGAAATTGGACTAAGGCTTTTAAGATCTCTTCTAATTTTACTTTTTTTTTTTTTGATTGCGAAAAATGAGTTTTTTTTTCAATATTGAATAACATTTTAAATAAGTTTTCCCAAAATGGTTTTTATGATAACAAAAAATTTTAATGTCCCAAAAGTTTTTTTTAATGTGCAATAAAGAATTCAAGTATTGTTGCTCAAGTTATCAATAAAAAAAAAGCTTAGAAGTTATTCAAAAGATTAAGAAAAAAGATAAGTGGCTCGAAAGAAAAACCCAAAAAAATTAAAGAATTTAAACCAAAAGATTTAGGAACTGTTTAAGGAATCGAAGTTAAAATAAGATCAAAATGTAAAATTTAGAAGCCCTTTTGAGAATCCAAAAATTATAGTAAAACAAGCCCCAAAAATTTTTAAATAAATTAAAAAAAAGAATTAAATTAAATAAAAGATATCTGAATTATAATGAAGCAAAACCAAAAAATTTTATGATTTGTTTATTTGCGATATAATATTGTATCAATTTAACTTCCCATGAAGAATATACATCATATAACGGTCAAATTGGGATAAGAAAGAAAGTTTGTGTTGAAGGAAATTTTTTAAAAAGTTAAAAAACAGATGAAAAGAAGGGATCAAGAGATGGACAAAAAATAGGTACAAGTTTTAGAAAGTTTATTATTCATAGTAAAACGAAGATATGCTTAAAATTGATAAAAATTTATTTCCTTTAAAAGACAAAATTGATATGAAAAGGGGGGAATGTTAAGGACAAAAAAAGTAACCAAAAAAAAAAAATAAAACAAGAAAACCCAAAAAAAAAATAAAAAAAGAGAAAAAAAGTGTTTCATTTTTTTGTTGGAGAACTATTTGCAAAAACTAGAGGAAGCTTATTTGGACCTTACTCTTTTTAAGTGAATTATGAGGTTATTTAAGCAAGGTTTGGGTTTTAATTTTGTGACTTGTACCCCAAAAGTTGGGGAGAGTAAAGAAATGCAGAATAGATATACAAAATTTTGGGGGGTAGGATTGCGAGTTAGAGCATACTAGTATTTCACTGTTTTTGATTTTCTAAAATAAGGGCATACGCCAGTGTGAAAGATTGGTTCCAATCTGTGGCTAGAAAAGGGGCAAATTTAGGGAAACCTGTAAAAAATAATTTGTTTGATTTTTTTAATTCTGATTTTCTTTTATATTCGCTTTGTTTTTTTTTCTACTAAATATATTAAGTTTGTGATAATTTTTGGAATTTTTAAAAGTCCCTCAGAATCTTTTAAAATTTTTAAAAAAAACCATGGTCCGATATCAGAAATCAAGAAAGTTTTGCTGCTTTTGCTGAAATGTTTAAATTTTTGTGTTTATTTCAATTCCTTTCTTATCTTCCACCGGAGTAAAATAGTAATTATGTTTAAAATTTAAATTCAGGGAAACCCCTTTTTTGATGACCCAGGGGGCACCAATTCGGGTTTAGTCTTGTTTTGGAATCTGCATAATTTCCAAAAATTTTGATTTATTTGGATTTTAATTATGCATTTCATTTTTTTTTTTTTTAAAATTTTAAAAATTTCAAAAATAGGGGGTTAATTTTGTGTTCTGGCCCGTAAAAAACCGTGACTCAAGGTGTACTCCTTTTTCTTTTGCAAAAAGTAAATTTTTTATTGGGTTGAGTTGTGAGAGTATTAAAGGGTTTAATTATGATGTTTGTTATGGGTTTTAAGGTTTTTCTCCATTTTAAGACTTTTAAAATTTTTTTAATTTGTAAACTTGGTTTCCCAATTATAATTATTAAATTCATTTTCCATTTTGGATTACCTTTATTTCCCAAAAATTTCACACTGTTTTAATAAAAATTTATCGTTTTTTTATGTTGTTCTTGTTATTTTATTTGATGTCGGAACAAAGAGGCGGAAAAAAAAATAAATAAAAGGGGGAAAAAAAATACCTGTATGTCAAAATAAATACGATGCATTCATAACTCGTTACATGTGCCTCGTCTCAAAAAGTTTTATGGAAAAAAAATCGGCAACATTGAAAAACTTGGTTCCTCAGCAAAATTAAGATTACTCTTGCGCGAGAGCCCGAGTTTTGTTTACGGAAATGATTCCGAGGTATGAGGAAAAGTTGTGCCGTAGAAAATGAAAGCATGGGCGTGGTTAGTAAGTACCGACTATTATTTCCGATTACTTTCCTTGATGGGAAAAAACACATCAACCTTTTTTCCCTTCCTCAGCAGACCACAAGTTTGGGTGTACAATTAGAGGCCAGAAGGACATTTTGCCGGGTTTTAGACTGAATCAAAAATATGAGCTTTTCCTAAGAATAAGGATTTCTTAGAGAGAGGGTGCAAATATAACCTGAATTTTTATATGTATTTTATTTTTAAAATGTTTGGTTATAAAAATTAAATAAATAAAAATATAAACAAGATAAATATAAAAAAAATTAAACAGTAAAACTTATGGTATATGTTTAGTTTATCAGTATTAAATATAATTTTTATTTAAAAATTAAATTTTTTTATTATAAAATAAATATTTTTTATAATATTTAATAAAATAATATTTAATTAACTCAATTTTAAAATAAAATTTAAACTTTTTATTCAATATATTACCTTAATTTTTACTGATCACTAAATAAATTTCAAATAAATATAAAATAAAAATTTATTCAATTAATATTATAAAATTATACACCAAGGGTATTTAATTCTATAGTAGCTTATTTGCAATATTTTGCCGTTCTTCCTTTTGAACTTTTTTGAGAATTGTGAGTATACATTGTCCAACCAAGATTAATAGTCTTGGGAAATAATTAGAATTTTCTTTTAAAAGATCCTTTGTAGTACAATTTAACGAGTTGCCAGAACGGAAGGGCCCCTGGCGGCATTGAAAAAAAAATTATTCTTTCTCTGTATAAAAAGCTAGAAAAAAAAAGGAAAAAACAGGACAAACCGTGAAAAAAATTCCTTTTTTTTCCCCCAAATTAAAGCTAAAATTTATCTACTTATTATTTTCCGGAAAAACAAAAAAAACAAAAAATATATATATATTATATATATATATATATATATTCCATACTATAGCACCCATCAGTTGAGCCCCAAAACCTTCCCCTGCCCCCAACAAACCCGAAATTTAAAAAATGATTTTTTATTTGTTCTTGTGAATGTCATACCCTCTCTATTATATATAAATTGGTTAGAAATTTTTATTTGGTATCAAAAATTGTAAATTTTGTTTTAGTGATAATTTCTTCCCCGATAAATTACTAATTACATACTGGAATGAATTTTTGGGTCAAGTTTTTAAAAAAATGATAAAACTTTTGGGTAATTGTTAATAAGTGAAAAATTTTTAGGGTATTCAAATAGGAAATAAACATTATTGAAATTTGAATTCGGGAATGAATTACGTTCAAATATAACGATCCCAAATCTTAGATTATGGCATTAGACCTAGGATAAGGGTTTTTAAATTTAATCCGACTCAGAAATTTTAAAACAATTTAGACTCGTTAAATGAATTTCCATAGTGGAAGTAGGCAAAAATATGAAAAAGCCCCGAAAAACTGAGGGTTTGACTCCCACCATTTAAAAAGGAAAAAAAGAAAAAAAAAAAATAAGAAATAAAAATGAGGGGAAGAGTGAAAAAAAAAATAAATAAAAAATTAAAAAATTTTAATAAATTTATGGAATAGAAAAAAATTATTTTTATTTACAGCTTTTAATCATTTTTGTAAAAAAATAGCAAATATTTCAAAAGATTGTCTCCCCTTAGTTGTATATACTTTTATAAGGGGAAAAAAAAAAAAAAAACAATTTTTAGAATGGGCTAATTTTTGCTTTTTGGAACTTTTTTTACCTCAAATTTTTTTTTTACATATACCTGACAAGTCAAGTTAAATAAAAAATATATATGATAAGTGTATATTTTCAATAACTATTTTAAAAATAAGTTAAAGATTTATTTATCTTGAGCTTAAATTCTTTAATTTGAAATTTTGTTTGCCTTTAATTTTTAATTTTAATATAAAACAATGCGGGGGTGTTTGGTTGAAAGTTGGAAAATTGACCCATGATCGCCCCAGCTCTAAGCAAGTTTGGCTCGTGTGGGTTATATGGCGTTTTAAAAGATAAAACGTTCTATGGTTAAAATTTTTTCATGGTTTTAAATGGTAACACTTTTCTTTTTGCATTTTTCTAAAAATTTTTTCCCCTTTTTTAATATTAAATGTTTTTTTAAATTTCAAACCAATATGTTCTTTTGGGAGATGCCTTTTTTTTCAAGTCTTCTTATTAATTTTATTTAAAATGTGTTTTCCCTTTTCCCTTGAGATAAAGTTATTTTTATAAGATAGAATTTTTTATTTTCCTTTGTAGGAAATAAAAAAAGTCCAAAATGAGATAATTATACCATCTTTATAAGAAAAAGTTAAAAACATTTGCTTTTTTTTTTCTTTAAAAAAAAAAATAGGGCTATGTTGGTACCTTTTTTTTTTTTTATTTCAATTGAAGTAGATATTGGGAAAAAGCAGCCCCTTTTTAAAAAAAAATTGTACAACTAAATACTATACTATAAATTTTTTTATCTTTTTCTAGTAATAATTTTTTAAAATTTTTATTTTTTTTTTTTTATTATTATATTTTAAAACTAAAAAAGGGGTTGGTCGTTTTTTTTCCCAAATTATCATTACGTTATAATTCATTTGTCATACTTTTTTTTATGGTTTTTCTTTTCGATAGAAGTTTTCATTTTGTCTTTTATTATATCCAAAACCCTTCTAGCTAAAATTTTTAATTATTCAAAAGAGTTATATACTTTTATTGTATTTTTAAAAAAGTAACAAATTGTATAGATACTTTTTTCGCCACTTTTAAATTTAAATAAGGATTTAAAAGTTTACTTTAGATTGAAGTTGCATGAAACTATTGGTTTTCTTTTTATTATTAAAGTTTGAAAAATTATCTATTTATTTATTCGCCCAGTTGAATTTGAAAAGGAAAACAAAAAATCTTTCTATATGTTGAAGTGTTACAAATTTTAAAGTATTGATACTTAAAAACATAAGATGCAAAAGTACTTGGAAAACATAAAAATTGGCCTTTTTATAGTTTTATATGCTGTGTATGTCGGTGGGCCGTTTTTTTTCTTTTTTCACTGATTTAATGCTGCGTATAAAAATATTATGTAAACCCTTGTGTACATACTGATGATACATGTTTTCAAAGGGCACAAAGTAATTATCCTTAAAAGGGAAACCCTCCCAAGTGAAAATTTGGCCCGGGTTTGGGGAAATTGGGGAAAAGCGTGTTGTTTAGGGCCCCAAAAAACAGAAAAAAGGTGGGCTTATAATGGCCCCTCAAAAAACTATCCCTTGGCATCAATTATCGATTTTAAAAATTAGTTATAGCTAGGGGTTTTTAAAAGGATATTACACTAAGCTATTTAGGTCGATGACATTATCAAATTGGATTCAAACAAAGGATTTAAATCAAGTTTAAATATTGGTAATTTACTAAAATCAAGTTCAAAATTTGATCGTATTTACTCTACTAATTGTGATTTGATGAACTTGAGTAATTTTTAAATGTTAATAAATTTAAGAATTTTAAATTGATCGTTATTTTATAAAAGAATTTTTAAAAAGAAAAATAACCCTAAATGAGTTTCTTGATTTAATATCACTTTTTAGATGGAAATTAAAGTCGAACTTCATTTTAAAATTTTTAACACAATCGAGATTGTTTATCGAAGTTTCAAGTGATTTAAAGTTTAAATTTAAACCCTTTAAATCTGCAAAGTTGTAGGCCCCAAACCAAAAGCTGGGGAAAATTGCATTTTAAAAAATTGAAACTTTTTCATTATTATGAAAAAGCCTTTAAAAGTTTCTTATTTTAAAAGATATTTAGCATTTTAAGTTCAACAAAATAAAGTGGAGAATTAAAGAGTAAGAGAAGAGACTAAGAGGCTTCGATTTTTATGGGTTTTACCTTTACATTTGGAACACGGTTTCCCTATTTACCATTCCACCATATCCAAAAATCAAATGCAAAGAGATTGCAAAAAGACTTACATATCTTAGCTTCAATCCTTTATAATCTTTTAACTTTTACCTAAGTAAGCTATAAAATTGTAGATATAAAAAATCTCTTTACATCTTGGTCTAACTCTTAAATTAATGTCAAAAAACTGAAGGAGAACAAATTTTAAATACCTTAAAAAATTTGCTTAAAATTGAACAATAAAAGAATATAAAAACATTAGTGCCCAATAGTCCTTAGGAAGTTTTTAAGTGTCTCCAGTTGTATTCATGAAAGTGGAAAGTTGGAGTTATTTATAAATATGAGTGAAGTGGTGCTTTTTTATTCTTCTTTTTTTATAATAAAGGCCAGTTTATTGGTATTTTCTTTTTTGAAATATCAAGAGCCATTATAGATAAGCCTTTTTTAAAATGAGGAGAAAAATTCTTAAATGGTTGACTTTTGAAATTTTAAAAATTTTTTAATTGATTGTGAAATGATTTAAAATTCCTTTTAAGTTTGAAGCTAATACTAATAAAGAAAATTTCATGTATTTGGAACTGTTTCGAAAATTTTCTTAGTACAAACATGGGTATTTTCAAATTTTTAATTTTTAGAATTAAACATTTTGTGTAATCTTTTCAAAAAATTTTGTTAAAAAAAAAACCCAATTTATCTGTGTCATCTCCTTAAGTTAGTATAGACTTGTTTTAAGTGATCATCTCAAGTCTAATGAGATTGTAATCCTTTTTGAAAAAAAAGTCGAAACTAAATATTTTGCAAAAAAAAAGCTCAAATTTGAAAAATTAAAAAGGTTTAAATTAAAAAAGAAAATTGCAACCAAAACTCCCTTTTAAATAGTTCAAACTAACTCACATCTTCCATAAATTCAAAAAATTCTTTAATTAATAATAATTAAAAATTTCCATACTTATAAAAATACCAATTTAAAGTTATCTTAAGAAACCCTTTACAAAGATCATTAAATTGATATGATATCATTTAAATATGAAATTATGAAACTACTTGTGTAACCTTTAAAATCTCTAAAAAAATTTTTAAAATAAATCCTTAAATTAAATCCTAATTTACTAAAACCAAATTAAGTGGAAAAAAATTGAATATATTTTAAAAAATATTATTAAGTAAGTACGTCTTTAATTAGATTAAATGTCCAATTTAGATCCCAAGGTAATAAACTGTCAAAACTTACTGATGTCATGATATATTCTCAAAGCAACCCTTTAAGCTCTTGCATCCTTACTTCTAGTAATTGGACCCTCTGCTCCCCGTACTAAGCCCCCCCTTTTTTCCTCAATCAATAAACCCTTTGAAAAGCTTTATGAGATTTACTTCTTTAACTCTCTACTTTAAATTATGATGATCTTAAAACAACATAAAAACCTTTAACCCCTTCAAATTTTTATACATTAAAATTTAATACACCTATACAATAATACATTTAAACTCCTTTGATTCATCAAAACACATTTAAAGAGAAAATTGCATGAGTATTGTATCATCTTACTCAACTCAATAATAATAGTTACAATGTTCTAGTAATTATATATTCATTGTATATAATTGATAAAAAAAAAACTAAATAAAATCCATATTTGAATGGTGGTATTATCATAAGTTACTTTATCTAGTTTTCAATCCATCTGTACCTAAACCCCACCATTTGGGATTAAGGATTAGAGGAACTTATTGAACATGAAAGTTGTAAGATTATATCCAATCACTTAGGTTTATAACCCCAATGTTTAAACAGTTAACTAGATAAATTATTCTTTTTAATAACCTACGGACTACAACTTTTACCAAGATGAATAAAATGAAGGTAGAGGTATACCAACTTATTTGGTTTCTTGATTTTTAGTTTTTATCTTTTGAAAGTTTTTGTTATATAAGCAAAAATTTTGCTTTGTATTCAACTTGAACATAGTTTGCAAAATGAAAAGAATGCAAATGTGTGTATACAAATTAATAAAAATTCTATTTAAGTGGGTTTGAGTGCATTTTACTCCATAAAGTAGGAGGATTAGTATTGTTGATCACCTCTTGTTATCTACTAATAAATTAGTCCCCCATTTAATTACACTTTCATAAGCAAGATCATTATTCCACATCAATTAATAATAGACTTGATGTTTGAATTGCTACACCCTTTCTTAAGCCTTTAAAAAATTAATTAGTAGAGGGTTTAGTGTGCAAAATAGTTCAATTTAGTTTAGGCCTTCAATCAAATTGTAAACTTAATAAAAATGACAAATTGAATTTCAAAGAGAACAAGTTAAGCCTATAATATGTGAATAGCTTGAAAGTCAAAAATAGAAGAAGAACCATTTCAAAAGCTAGATAAAAGGAGTTAAAAGTGAATAAAAGCAAAGGGGTAGCTCTTATTTTTTTAACTATAGATCAATCAACTTTAAAATGAATAACT
>JAMXBC010000925.1:0-11812 GCA_024138005.1 Lumnitzera racemosa | reverse complement strand
AAAATTTTTTAAAATAAAAATTTTTGGTTTAACAAATAAAATTTGAAAAACATTTAAAATTTTTTTAAGAAATTTAAAATAAGAAAATTTTAAAAAATTTTTTTTTAAATTTTTAAAGAATTTTAAAACTTTATAATTGTTTTTAAAATTCTTTCCAATTTTGGGGGGGGTTTTTTTTTTTTACATATTTTTGGGATTTTATTTTCAACGTTGTTGGAAAAAACCGGTTTGCAGAGGTTTTTAAATTAAAATTTTTTAAAAATTTAAAATTTTTTTTTAAAAAAAAAGAAATTTTCTTAAGAAAAAACTAAAAATTTTAAATTTTTTAAAAATTTTAATTTTAATTTATTTTGAACCCCATTCCTTACCCTCTATTATTTTTTTTAAAAAAAAATTTTTTTTTTTTTGACTTTTAAAAGGAATTTTTTTATTTATTAAAAAAATTTTACTTTTTTAAAGGTTGGGTTTTTTTTTTTTGATGACTTAATTTTAAAAAATTTAAAATAAAACCTCCCTTTACTCTTTTCATTTTTTTTTTTTTTTTAAAAAAAATTTACGATTTATTTTTCCAATTTTGCCTTTGGTAAACAAATTATTATAAGTTTTAAAATTATTTTTTTTTAAAAATTTAAAAATTTCCATTTTAAAACTAAAAAATTTAAATTTTAAAAATAAAAAAAATTTTTAAATTAAAGTCTTTTGGGGCCAAATCAGGGCCCCCCCAACCAATGGAATTATTTTTTTAAAGTTTTTTAAAAAAATTGGAGAAATTCTGGGAAATTTAAAATAACGTTCCCAATACAAATTTTTTTTTAAAATATCTTTTAAAACTTTTTTTTAAAAAACAAGGAAAAAACCCCTTTTTTTTAATGTGGGAAATTGTTCCTATTTTAAGTCCCAAAGGGGTTTTAAACCTTGTTTAAAAAAATTTTTTTTTTTAAAGGGTTAATTTCCGGTTTTTTTAAAAAAATTTAAACCAAAATACTTTAAAAAAAAGGGGGGGAATAATTTTTAAATTGGGAAAAATCTTAAAAATTTTTATTTTATTAAAAATAAAAAATTTTTAAAGGAAATAATTAGTTTTTTTTTTTTTTCGAAAATTTTTTAAATAAAAAATTTTTTTTTTTAATTAAAAAAAAAAAATCTTTTTTTTAAAATTTATTTATTTTTTTTCGTTTATAAAAATTTTTTTTTATTCAAAAAATTTAACTTAAAAAAATTTATTTGATTTTTTTGGGGAAAAAATTTTTTTTAATTAAATAAATTTTTAAAAAAAAAAAATTTTGGGGGTTATTTATTTGGAAAAAAATCCCTTTTCCCGAATGTTTTTAAAAAAAAATTTTTCTTTAAATTTTTTTTTAAAAAAATTTAATATCGGGAAAGGTTTTTTTTTTTTTTTTTTTTTAAATTATTTTTTTCTTAAAAAAAAAAGGGTTTAAAAGGGAAAAAAAAAAAATAAAACTTAAAATTGCCCTTCCGGGGGGCCCCTTTAAACTGGTTTAAAAGTTGTTGGGAGAAAGGTTAAGGATTTGCCCGGGTTTTCTAGGGGGGGAAATACGAATTCCCCTGGGTTTTTTTTTATAAAAGGTTTTTGAATCAACAAAATTTTGGGGGGAAGAAAAACCGGAGCCCTTTGAGGCCCTCAAAAAGGGAGAGATTGTGGTTTTTTTTTTTGGTTGAGGGGTTTTAAAGGGAAATCCCTTTAAGGGAATTTTTATTTTGGTATTTAACCCCCCATTTAAAAATTTTTAAGGGTTTGGAAGGTTTTATTTTTAAAAAAATTTTTTTTTTTTTTTTTAAATCTATTTTTAAAATTTAAAACCCCCAAAAAAACCCTACAATCACAATTCAAATTTAAAAAATTTAAAAATATTAAATTCCTTTCAAAACCTTTATTTTTTCCCCTTTTTGATATTTAATTAAAAAATTAAAAATTTAATTTTGGGAAAAATATAAAAAACAAAAAAGGAACTTTTTTCCCAAGGGAAAACAACAATTTCACCATTTTACTTTTAATTTTATCGATTTTAAAATGTTTGATTTTTTTAAATTATTTATTTTTTTATTTTTTAAATAATTTACACAATTACTTTTTAGTTTTTTCAAATAAAATTTCCCCTGAATTTTTTAAGGTGGTGCACACGTATAACCTTTTAACAACAAGGGGACACAATTCCCAAATCTCGTATATATGGGTAATGAACCCCCTTTATACACTTTGTGTGATGAAGACAAGGATTATAATGAAATAAATAGGGTTCGTGATGTGAGTGGGGAAAAGGACCGCATTTAACTCTCAAAAGTGACCGGTCGGTATGAAATAATGAAAAGTTTTCTTTTCTAGGAGTCTGTGGGCTAGCCTTCCCGAAGAATCAAGTTTGTCAACCCTACTGTTTGATCCTTCTCCAAAAGCGAACATGGGTTTTTATTATATATCGGCATCGACTTTTGGGAGGGGGAAAATTCGTCGAAGAAAATTTTTAATGCAAAAAATAGAGATTCAATCTAATCGAATGAGACATTTTTTTTTTAGATAAATAACGGAAATTTAATAATATATTTGTTTTTAAAGAATTTTTATTTAAATTTTTTATTATTAGAACTTTTTTAAAATTTTTATATATTTTTTTCTATTAAAGGGATTAAAATTTTTTAAAGTTTTCTCCCCTTTTTTGTGTTTTTATTTGTGCTTGTTTTTAAATTATTATTTATTAGACTTTTTTAAATTGTTTACATAATAAAACTTTACGGTCGTGAAAATTTTTGTGGTAATTTTAAAGGGGTTTAAAATGCTTATTTTTTTTAGCCTAAATTATGGCGAAGATGGAAAAAACCATGATTTGTGGGTTAACCATAAAAATTTTTAATGAAGATATTTTAAAAAACGATAACGTCTGCTTTTTAGTTATGGAAATTGTTTTTTTTCTTTTCTATTAAATTTTTTGTACGATTTTGGCATCTTTATATCCACCCCTTGTTACAACCTCTCCGTTTCTATTAAATGCTTAACAATTCAAGAGTTTTAATTTTTTAATATTTGGAAAGGATCCAGTGGACATTTTTTGTGAAACAAATGAAAGAGTTTTGCTTACTATCGACTCTAGACATTTTGATGAATCAATTATTTTTCTTAATTCATAAATTTTATTATAAGGAAAATATTAATGAGTTTTTTTCGATATTTGAAGATGGTAACAAAAAATATTTATGTTCATACTTAATTTTTTCATTTAAAACCCTCAAAGTATAAAAAGTTACTTTATTTTTTTGATTTATCCATTAACGGAATCCTTATATAAAAATTAAATTGACCAAAAATCTCTCTTTGTTTAAGCTTTACAAGAACAAATTGGGGGTGTAGCAAAAGAAATGTCCGCAATGAAGTAATGTTGCCAAACACCATTATCACTTTCCTGAGTTAGTTTGCTCCTTTTTCAATAAAATTGCTTTCATTTTATTATTTTTTTTTCTTTTGTACCTTTAACCACATTTCTTTTTCCTGAAGATATTTTAATAATCTGGTTAAATTATATCTTTCTCGGTAACAATTTCCTGGATACAAATTAAAGTTAAAAAGAAAAGGGAAATTTTCTATCTTAAAAGTTATTTAACTTCAAAATATAATAAACAATTCATTTTTTTTTCTATTTTTTAAAAACTATTTGGTCATAAATCCCTCTTTCCCAGAAAAAAAATTTTTTCAAAAAATTTCGTTTGTCGCCCGCCCTACTACTTTCAAAATTCAATTGACTTTTTTGGTCAATCAATACACTTTTTTCAATTTTTGGGGAAAGTCGGGTTTAAAAATTAAAAGGTTTTTTTGGGAAGGGGTCGCGATTGACAGATTTTTCTCCGGCGCATTTCATTTTTCCCTTTTTTCAGTCACCCAAGGTTGAGCTGAAAAGTGAAAATGAATGGATTTAAAAAAAGGAACTCAACAAATTTTCTTCCCATAAAGCCTATAAATTTTAATACTATCAAAAAGAACATTAAATTTTCTAAAAAATAATATCTATTCGTTTTAAAGGTTTTTTGATGTGGGTTGTTTTAAAGGGGTTAAACCCGATTTTTTTTTTGATACCAATTTGAAGGTGTCTACACCCTCCATTTAAGCACCCTTTAAACTTAGAGACAACTATTTCTCACTTATGGATTTTTTCGAAATAAGGGTTAGAACTTATCACAAAGCTTAAATAAAGGATCAAAAGAGGTATGATGAACAAATTACTAGGATTATCGTTTATTATTATTAATTATTTTAAAAAAAAACTAAATTTTATTATATACTTTTTATTTGGGGGTTCAAAAAAATTTTCTACTTTTTTAAAATATTTCCATTCCCACCATTATAAATAGAGGCTACCCCCAGGTAAAAAATATCTTTGCTCGGTTCCAATTCTTGTACCCTTTATCTTTTTTTTTTTCTAAAAACTTGTGTTTAATATTAGAGGTTATGCTAAAAAATCTTGCGGTTTCTTTTTTAAAAGCTTTAGGTCCTTTGATTGGGGCCTAAAAAAATCTCTACTATAAAAAATTTTGGAAAAAAAATTTTCTAAAATTTCTTTAATCCCGAAAATATATTGGAATTAGAAAAGTTATTTTATATATTAGTTTTTTCCCTCCCAAATAAAAATTTCATAATCCCCATGGAAGGGTCCCTAAAAAAAAACCCCACAAATCCTCTTGAGTTTGCAAAAGGGTTTTGAATTAAAATTTTACTTAACTAACTGATAGCTTGAATTATACCCAAAGGGTCGAAAATCAAATAAGTGGTTTATACTTGGGAATGGTGGACCCAATTAAATTTTTGTCTCCTAAAATGAATTTTCCTCATTGAATGGCCCATCTATGTCTATCTGTTCCTTACAAAGGAAAAAAGGAATGTACATACTATTTAAAGAACACCGGGAAAATTCAACAGGTAAAAAAGAGAACTGCGATTTAAAACCCGGGAAAAACCCTGAAATGCCCTTTAATTAAAAAAAACCTACCTACATATATTCAAAAAATATAAAATTATATATACCCAAAAGTAAACCCTGGCCCCCCACCACGTATATTCACATACATTAACCATAATTTTCCGCTATAGCTAAGTTTTTTAGACCCGAGTTGCCAAGAAAGTTTCCCCTTTTTATATAATTCCCTGTGCCCTTTATATGTGACTGACAAAAGGTACTGTAATAGTTTTGTTGTGGCCTTGAGAGACATACAATCAATTACTCTGTGGGCAGGGTTAGACTTTTTTTCATAGTTATATCTGAAAAAGAGCAAACACTAAAAGAAAGAAAAAAAACAAAACCAAAGAGGAAAAGTTCTTAATTGCATTTCTTTTGGAGCGCCCAAATCTCTGTACAGATTTGCTCATCTTTTTAGCACCCATGAAACATTAAAAAGAATACATAACCCTTCCGAAAAATTGGCGCCAAAAAATTTTGAGAAACCCCTCCCCTATGATTTTATTCCCCTCATCCTAATAAAACATTTTGTGAAAGCCCGTATCTTCCTGGTGCTCCATCGTATCCTCTGGACTTGCTTTGTGTATATTATATATATTTTAAGATTGTTTTAAAAAGTACTCATTCTATGTTAAATCCTTTTTTGGGCCAAAATATTTTAATATATATGAAAATATAATTTTAAAAATCCTTTTTGATTTTACTTTTTCGTAAACTGTTCGTTAGTAAAACAAAAAAATTAAACTTTTTTTTAAAACCTTAAATAAATATTTAAAAGATACTTTTTAATAAATCCTAAATTGATTGGTGATACTTTTAATTTTTAATTTAATTAGTGATCTTTGTGATTCTAAATGCGGATGAAAGAAACCCAAAGATGGGCAAATTTCATCGTTCTCCAATCCCATCATCTTTTAAAATTAAGGAAGTGGACAAAAAAATTCAAAAATATTAAAAAAATTTATAAAAAAAATTTAAAAAAAAAAAAAGGGAAATAGAAAGGTATGGAAAAAAAACCAAATCCCCCAAAAAAATTTTAAACAACTTCACGTTGGCCCCGCCCCCTGCCCCCTGCCACAACTCCGCCCATTTCGGACTCTCCCCCCGGACCTGCGTCATCAAAAAAACCTCCCTAAAAGCCTCCGTGGCATGACACGCCGTAGGTCCCACCCGGCCTTTCAAACCGTAAGATCTTCCCCAATTTCCTCTTTGCTACCCAACGTGTTTTCCTTTAATCCCCCACAGCTTCCTGTATGCAATCTCTCGCGTTAAAACAGTCGTATTCTTCCGCCACGTTCACTTTCCCGGTGGGAACTTTTTTAAAAAACCGGTCGAACCGGGGAACCCCCAGGCTTCCCCAACCCTTTTCGCTGCCCAGTCAAACCTTTTGGGGGCGTAATACCCAGCCAACTCATCGAACTCCCCCAGTCGGCATTCATCGACCGCCCCAATTAAAATACGATTCAAAACCGGGGAATGCACGTCAACCCCGATGAAAAAGCAGCTGTATTCAACTCGCGCTCACTGAGCGAAGCAAAAAAAAAACATCAAAAAGTCGAAACGCGGGGCAAACCGGTCGACCAGGGAGGTAAATGAACGAGTGGGTCCCCCCACAACGAGCGGGGAAATTCCCAGGTTTTGCCCCTTATAACGGGAAAGGCCAATAAAAGGTATTTAAGGAGTCAACCCCCAACCACGCCGGATCGAACTCGCCAAAACAAGGGTGTTTTACCCGAGCCGGTCAGGGAAGGAATCTTATTCGTGGTGTGTCGAGGCCTTTGTAAACCGGTTTTGTCGAATTTTATGACCCGGGAAGGGGGAAAAAAGTGGCAACGAGGATAGCTTAGATTTTCCATTTCCCCGTGGCCCCCATTATAACCCCACCTTGCCCCTTTCCCGGGCAGACGTAGAAACGGTACTCGCCTATCATGCGGCTATGTAAATTATTTTTGTTTGCGCGCTTTTTATCCCTTTTTTTTCCTACATAAGGTCTGTGATGGGTGGAAACAGCATAGGGGAAAAACGGAAAAAAGGGGCAGAAAAACTTTATCCGCGGAAATGGTGTTGGGGGAAAAAGGAGGTTTAATTTCAATGTCATGTACCAAAATCAGGCAAGGGGTATGTGAAACATATGCGTGGGGTCAATAGGAGTGCTTGTGGAGGATGGTTATTTTTAATATATACATGCGCACAATATGTTGTGTTACACAGGGCTAACAACCGCGTTTTCGATGGAGTTAAATTTATTTCTTGGGATATGGTTTCTTGACACAAGTTATTGGTTTTTGAGGTTTCAATCTGGTTATTGAATCATGCCCCAAAGGAGAGGGGAAATTTGTTGGTGCGGGGTGTTGGGGGCTGGGGATGTATTGTCTATCTCAGGTAAAGGGGGGAGGAGCGTGCTGTACCCTGTTTTGGGTGATTTATATGATTTTTTTTTCCCAAAGGATTAATTTTTTAAAAATAATTACATGCCTAACCCTATCTTGTTTTTTTTTTAAAAATAGAAAATTGTTTTTGGTTACCGGTTTTCTGCATATTGCATAATTCCTATCAGAATATCTTGCAACAAAAGAATACCCAGTTGTTTGAGCTTCAAAATTATTAAAATTTTTCTCTCTTTTTCTTCTTTATTTTTTTTTTTTTAAAAATTGTAAATACATCCCCTAAATTATTTAAAATACCTCTTTAAATAAATCTAATCAAAGAGAATTTTTAGTTCTCTTAATTTTTTAATTTTATAATTATAAAATTCTTTTTTTTTGATTTAATCAAGTTTTACTATGTACTTTCCTACAATAGTCATTTTGTATATATCAAAACCTTTTGACTACTAAAAAAAAGGGGAAAAGTGGGAGACCTTCACCCTTTTTCTGTATGCCCCCCTTTAAAATGTGAAGCTTTGTTGTATGCCATGCTAAAGACAAGTAGGTTTGGGTTTGTATTTTGAGGAAAAGGGGGGGGAAAAGGGAGGGGGATGGATCGAAACTTACAGAAAGTCAGAATGAAAATAGAATGCGTGAAAAAAAGAAAAATCATGAAAAAATTTTAATATAAGACACATAAAGGAATTTTGTGACTCACAAACTAGCTCAATTGATATGAGTAATTCATAAAGTTGCTCGCCACCTATCTTATTTAAAGGCTTAAGATGAGACAGTAAGCAAGAAAAAAATGTCACGGGGGAAAAACTTAATAGTTCACAATGTCAAGGTCATGATGTGGTTAAAAAATTACAAGGGTTTTTTTTAAACCTATAAATCTAAGGCAACCACTAAAAATAAAAAGACAAAAAGGATAATTTCAAGAGGGGGAAAAATTAAGAAATGTTAAAGGGTATAAAAGAAAAAAAGGAGAAAAAATGTGATTCTAAGAAAATTTCCCATCATAAAAAGGCTTGGATTTTTAGCAAATAGCTATCGAGAGCTTCTAGGGGAAACAGCAAAGGGGTGGGTTTTGAGCTATTGATGCAAAGCTAATTTGGAAAAATTCTTTAAGTGAATTAAATTTGAAGGGGGTCTTGGTATTTCCCAAAAACAAGGTTAAGGGGGCTAGAAATGGTGAGCCGAGTTGTTAGTTGAGTGTCCTTAGTGACTTTAAGAGACGGTTACAAGCTGGGAAGTCAGCCGAAGTGAAACAAATCGGAATGGAAGAAACTTGGTTTTCCTTTGGGCATAAGATGTAAAGGGAAAAAATACGTTTTCGCTAAGCCTCAAATCCTCATATTTGGGCTTTAGTCAAAGGGGCTATAGTTTATTCCTATCAGCCCTTTTAGTTAATTTGGATTTGAGATCAAATTGTTTTGGGCTTCATGTCGTTTCGTCTGTCGGTAGGGTGAGGGTTTTGCAACATTGAAAATTTTAGATACTTTAAAGTCTTAAGTTTTTAACTTTATGGGGATTATTTTTGATTTTTTGGGTTTTATTTTTAAAAAAAAATCTTTTTTTACTTAGGCAGACAATTTGTTCTTCTTTACTCAGGGAAACCTTTTTTCATTTAAATTATCCCTACTAAGTCCAAGTAAAATTGCTTTGATTTCCTTCCTTCCCCCTTTTTTTTGCATCTTCTTCGCAACTTAATTTTTTATTGAGCAATTTTTAAACAAATCTATTGGGGGTTTAAGTTGTGGCCCCTACTTTTTTGTTTTTATTTGGGCGTGGAATTAGGGTATGATTAAAGGGGAAATCAAGATTAATCCGTAAATGACATCAAAAGGTGCATGCTTTGTGGTGGGTTTTTCTATTGGGTTTTACGCAAAAATTTTACAAAGGGAGGGGTACCCCAGCCAGTTTTTTCTTTTATTGCAGTTGGATTATGATCCAAAGATGGGGTTTAGCCTTATTGGCCATAGTCTAGGGGGGAAAAAAAGGCTAAAAAAATAGTTTGATTCTTATCCAATGATAGAGGTTATCTTTGAAATGGCTAAAAAAATTTTGGTCCCAATCAAAACTACACTCTTCGATACTTTTGTAAGCAAACGATTCCTTAAAAGGGGAAAAGTAAAGTTAAAACATGTTAGTCTTTGTATAGAGCCCAAGGGATACCTCTTGTTGGTTTATTCATGATAACCTCATAGAAACTTTTCCCTTTGGGAGTTTTGATAAAAAGATAACAAAGCCTAGTCAAAATTTGCTTATGATTCGGTTGGGGTAAGTAAAGGTATATCCTTCCCTACTTAGCTTTGCTTTTTTTCTTTTGCAAATCATGCCCCTCTCAACCAAGGTGCACATTACGCTTCATCTTAGGTTTAAAAAAAATCTCGCATTCAACAATTCATATGTCCTTCTTCTAAAATGTCAAAAAAGTTTAAAGAATGATCCTCCTTTAGTAAATTTCTTAAAGGGAAAAATTTAGTAGCATAAACTTTTCCTCGGAATTTTTCCCCCTTTTTGATTATATTTACCCCCTTTTTTCTCCCACTTTAAAAATTTAAAAATGGGGTTTGGTTTTTTGGATGCTTGCAATCTAAGGTCGGTCGGATTGGTAAGAAGAATGGCCCTCTGAAAAATTGGTAAAACTTTTGGGCTTGCCTTTTTTTAATTTGATTCGAAAATTAAAACTTTCTGAGAAATTAACCATTGGGGTTACCTTTTTGAAGCTTACCTTGGTTCCTGGGTATTTAGGGGTTCCGATCAATATAAATGACAAATTTCTTGGGAGAAGATAAAGTTGCCATACTTAAGAGCTTGATTGGTGCCGTAAGTTTTTTTGTCACATATAGAGCATTCCTACATCTTTTCTTTTCCATTAAATATGCAATGGTTGGATTCTTACATCAACATAGTTCTAACCCGACCTAATGCATCACTCAAGTTTAAGCACTTTTTTGAATTAGGGAAAGCCCTAGATGGGTGTAGGGTCCCAACTCTCATTCACCAGGGAAAATTCTTTATTCTTTTTCTTCCTACTTGAAAATTTATATTCTTTTTTGTAAATCGGTAAAGGGTGCAAAAATGGGATAAAAATTTAGAAAGTAGCAATAGAAGGGAAACTATTCATGGAAGCTTCTCACCTTAGTACATTGTTTTAAAATTTCCCATTTCCCAAAAGTTCGGGGTCTTTTGTATCAATATGTAGGCCTCCTCTGCTCACAACATATCCAAGGAAGAAAAAAATTCTTCTTCATAGAAAAAACATTCTTTAAGGGTTTTCCCAAAGGGGCCCTTTCAGGGTTAAAAATACATTTAAATGCAATTTTTGGGGTTTTTTGGTTGCTTTACGGGTTGGGGTTTTACATAAAGGGGTCATCAAAATAAAACCCCAATTTACCTTTAAAAACAGATCTCTGAAAACTTTGTTCATCAAAACCCCTTTAAAGTCCTTAAAGGGGATTTGATAAACCAAAAGGGAATTGCCATCAAATTTTTTATAGACCATGTTGGGTCTTTAAAAGGGAAACTTTTATTCATTTCCTTACCTCATTTAAACATGATGTTTAAAAAAACTTTAGGTCAAAACATACTAAAAATTTAAACTTCATTGATTTTTATGAAAAATTTCATTTCCCAAACTTGGGGTTTATGGTATCTAAAAATTTATAGTTATCTTGTTTACAGGGTCTAATATCCAAACATACACCAAGTACCAAAATTTATTTGGGACAAGTAATGTGGTAAATACAAGGGGGTGAGACTTTCTTCATGTAAACCCCTTTTCCCCCAAAAGTTCATTGGTTTTCCTCTAGGCTTTACTATTGGCCAAGATTATTAATTTTGCAGGCTTGTTTGGGGAAGACAAAAATCAGGTAGAAAAAATCAATGTAGTCTTAAATTTTTCCCAAAAAGGGGGGAAATCCTTTTGGCCAAAATTAAGGGGAAAAAAGGTCAACATACTCATCTAAAATTCTGGACCTCTTTAGACAGTACAAATTGCCCTTAAACTCCCAAAAAAATCTTCTTATTTGGGAAAAAAGGGTTTGTGCATTAGATTTAAAGGCGGGCTTTGGGGGCCCTTTGATTTTGGGTTTTAAAAAATAACGTTTTCTTGGACCCCCAAGTAATTTAGCTTGTAAAAAAACTTCCCTTTGCTTTTGGTATGGGGGTTTTAAGGGCGATCTTCTTCCCTTTCCCTTTTCAAAATTTTGACATATTCCTAAAATTATCATGAATGACCCCTTTAATTTAAAAAACCATTGGGCAGCCCCAAAAATATGTGAGGGTGTTCACCCTAGGCAGTTTCATCGTAGAGAAATTTCATTGAAGTAGTTCCCAAATTTTGGGGTTTTTAGCAGTAGTTACTAAAGGAAAAAATATAGTGCTCCCTTTCATTTGGGGCCCCCCGTAACTTATTTTGGTCTTGATGTGACCAGGTTAGTAACTTAAGCTTCTGAAACTAGGTTGACTGTGCTACCTTTT
>JAMXBC010000924.1:0-11830 GCA_024138005.1 Lumnitzera racemosa | reverse complement strand
GGCCAAAAATTCGTGTATAACCGCGCCCGAAGAGGGAAAAGAATTGCCCGCAATTTCCCTGGTCGGGGGGCCCTGTTCGAGGAACTGGGCTTCTATTACGTGGGGCCCCGATCGACGGCCAAACCCTGTCACCTCCTGCCCGTGCGAAAAACGTGCCGAGGAAAAACCCGGGCCCGATTTGGGTTTTCCACGTGGCCACAAAAAGGGGAAAGGGGCTATGGTCCGGCGGAAGCAACCCAAAAATTTCCTTTGCCGGGGTTCCGTTGACGTCTCACGGCACGCGAACAACCCCAAGGCAAGCCCCGTGTACACCAATTTTCGCCGACGCCCTGATGCGGAAGGGAACACGACGACAAGATCGTGGCGGTGACCGCCCATGCCCCCGGGGCTGGACCTGTTCGCCAAAACCTATCCCGACCGCATTTTCGACGTGGGCATCCCCCGAAAGCATGGGGTCCCCTTCTGCGGGGCCCTTTGCCACGAAGGCTAAAAGGCCGTTCCGGCGATTATTCGACCTTCCCCCCGCGGCCTAATCAGGGGGTGCAGACACCCCATCCGAAACCTGCCGTGCGTTTCGCGTCGATGTGGGGGTTTGTTTGGCGCCGATGGTGCCACGCCCCCCGGGGTCCCTTCGAGTGTCCTACCTCGGCATTCTTCCGAACATGGTTGTGAGGCGGCGGCGACGAAGCCGAACTGGTGCACATGGTCGCACGGCGGCTGCTTGACAAAGGCCCGATCGCCTTCCGATATCCGGCGGCGAGGGCAATGGCGTCGAACTGCCCCGAAAAGGTCAGGGCTCGAAATCGGCAAGGGCCGCATCGTCAAGGAGGCAAGCAGGTCGCCATTCCTGTCCTCGGACGCGGTGAAGGAAGCCTTGATGCCGCGGAGGACCCTCGAAAAGTTCGGCGTCATGCCACGGTGGCCGACGCGCGTTTGCAAAGCCCTCGACTGACATGATCCGCAAGCTGGTCGCCGACATGACGTTCCTGACCCATCGAGGAAGGGTCGGTCGGCGGCTTCGGTTCTTTGTCAACAGGGCGCTCCCGAAGAGGGCGCGTTCGAACGGGAACGTAATTCGGTCGATGGTGTGCCTGACGAGTTCATCGAACACGACAAGCCGAAAAAAAAACTCTACAACGCCGCCAATTCGTGCAAAGGCAACGTCAACAAGGTGCGGGCGGACGCTGGGCGACACACCAAGGACGCGAAACCCAAGTTCGCAGCCTGCGTGCGGATCCCTTTTGTGTCTTTGTTCATTAGCGTTCAACGCAGGTTCAATGCTGATTCCTAGCCTCCAATTACGCCCGCGACGAAGGACTGCCATGAAAAACGTCGATGTCGGTACGAAGGGGGAGGGAAGCCACCTCCATTTTCTCCACGAGGAGGGGGAGCTTCTCAGCGCCCTACCGACGAATACACGCAAGAAAAAGCGGGATCTCGTGCGAACACTTGTGAACTTTCCACACATCGCGATTGAAGACCGGGCTGTCCGAGCCGCCGCCTTGGCAAATGTCTCGATCTTCCCCCCGATTTGACCGGCGAGGCTCGCGCGGTACGCCGCCACCCTCGAGTCGTCTCCGAAACCTTCCCTTTGAAAATTCGGAATTGAAACCGCGCCGATTCCGATGTCGATCCCTCCCAGCACGGAAAAAAAACCCCAAACCGCATGGTCATCGGGGAAACGGTTTTGCGTGGTCCTTGGGATGGTCAGCCAGCGCAACGAGAGCCGCCGCGCAACCGCCCCACCACAGGTCGGAGGGCTGCGGAGCAAGTCGTGAATTCGCCTCAACGTCAGAAGTGGCAGACCAACGGAAAGGAGCCGCCGCCCACACCACCGATGGCCGCCAAGGCGTCCATCCCGGGGGTTTTCTGCCAAACGGACGATCGCTCGAGCCCGATCATAGGAACAGGACGGAATTAGGATTTCGTCGACACCTGCCGAATTTGACCACCCTAATCCTGGCGGGTTTCGCCGAGCGCAAGGTGAACCCCGGTTCCGACGATCAACCCGGCAACCGCCATCGCCAACGGCCCGCTCACCCGACGGTTGCGCAGCCGCGAGCCCCCCTGGCGGCGGCAAGGCACAAAACTTCCGCACTGTCGGAGGTGGCGGCTTGAACCGAAGCGGGAGCCGATCACGGCACCCCAGGCACGCCACCGCCTGCCTCGCGGCAAAATCGAGCGCCTCCGGCCTCAGATCGCCTGCCCGCTCGCTGCCGCCACAAAAGGTGAAACAACAACGCCGACCCATCTTGACGGCTTCGCTTGCGACCGGGCCGAAGCGCGGGAAACAGCATCTCGCAGAAGGCAAGGAACGGCGACCGGGTCGGGGGCTGATCAGGGCGCCGAAGGAAGCACCCGATCAAGGAAATGTGCCCCGCCCACACGCCCTTATGCCGAACCCACCAACAGGTGAGTGATGTCCCAACAACACCAGGAGGGCGGCCGGGTCGGGCGCGCAGATGCTTCAGATGATCTGGAAAGCCCGGCGAAAAAGAGAAACGAAGCTGCCTCGGCACGTCACTTAAAATTCGAACGGCCATGAATGCTTCGCAATTCGTGAAGATGATGCCGGGGAAAAAATCTCGACCGAAATCGTCACCGCCGACAATGCGGCCCGGACGGTAGCCCAAGGTTTGAGGCAGGCCAAGAAGCGGGCGTTGGCGTTTTGAAAAGATGCGGCAAGCACACAACGCTTGCGCGGCGTCAAATGCGGAAAACTGGACAGGGTTTCCCTCTCGTTCGGGTCTGCGCCCTTGCGCCCCGCCATCGCTCAACCAGCGGCGTTCTTTATTGTTCGCCAGCTCGGTTAAATGCGAACCAACCGGCGTATGCGCCGAGGGAGTTGAATGAAAACGACGTGAACGGCGTCCCGCGCAGTTTCGACGGCGATCCGGCATGCCTTTTTTGGTTTCTCCGGACGAGCTCGGCCCGTGGGCAGCAAATTCGGCTGTGGCGCGGCGCTTCGGTGCCTGCACGTCCATATTGGCGCCAACGGTGCGCGCCTGCGTGACGCCGATGTCCCGGCGGAGGCAGCAGTCACCACCATGAGGGTTTGTGCGCGACGGCAACCATCCGGTTCAAGTCGCTGGCGCGAGCGAATGTTCCGCAATGCGGCTATTGCAGGCCGGCCAGATCATGCAGGGCAAGCCCCTTTAAAGACACGCCAAAGCCGACCGATGAGAAATCAACGAGCCAGAGCGGAATCTAGGCCGCTGCGGGACCTACCTCGATTCGCGCGGCGATCCATCGCGCCGCCGATTCGCTTAAACCGGTGCCGGCCAGCCGGGGAGCGGTGTATGCGGATCGCGTCAATTCAGGCGAAGGGGCCAAGCCTTCCGGCAACGACGCAGCCAGCGCCCGGCACTATGGAACGTGAGCCGCCCGCGGTGTGGGGGCGCCGGCGGCCCTTTTAGCCGTGTCCTCGCCGCAAACGTCGGACGCCAAGGGCTTCGGCGCGGAGGCAGCCGAACGGTGGCGCGAGACCCAAAGGTTTTCGTTTCCATCCCCCCGACGGAACAACGGCTCACCTGCCAGCGCTCCGAGATGGGGAAGGGGTGGCACGGGCGGGGCATGATGATCGCGGAGAGCTCGAGCCGACTGGTCGAAATCAGAATCGTCCAGGCGGGGCGATGAAGCCAAAAAGGCAACCAGGAACGGAGGCTCGCGTTCGACGCGTCACTGTTTTTTCAATGCGCCACGGGGCGCAGCCGCCAAGGAGCTGTCACACTGCCCCACCTGGGGCGTGTCCCCATCACTTCCGGCAGAGGGTGCTGACCAACAAGTGTCGGGTGCCGGCCGGTCGGCGAATGGCCACCGTGCCGCCGCCCTGCCCGTGCCAGCCGCCACAGGTCCCCTGAAGACCGAACGATTCCGCTTCATCGGCAAGGGCGACATAACACGTCGAGGTTTCGACATTTCGGTGGGAAGGCCGTCTCGGAGGACCATCATTGCCGGGATGTTCAGGCCGTGGGGCACGCCCCCCCCCCCCCGGTTTGTTCGGCGGGACATCAAGAGCCTCGACGCAGCGCGGCGTGAAAGTGGGGGTGATCAAGGTGGGACCATCGCGCCCGCCGGTGGCGCCGGTGAATTCCGCCGCTCGGGGCGGGCCGGTTGATCGCCAAACACTTTGCCGCGAGAAGGGCCGCGACGCGTCAAGTCACCTGGGACGAGGGGCCGAAGCCGGCTAGACCCCGATGCGTTTCGCAACGACTCGAAGCTGCCTCGCGCAACCCGGGGGAAAAGGTGGGCGCGCGCAAGGGACGCGAGCGGCGTTGGCCAAGGCCGCCAACGCGTGTCGGCCGACTATTTCATTCCGCACCTTGTGCAGGGCCATGGAAACGCCGTCGGCCGTCGCCGACTAAAGCCCGACGGGCACGGTTGGGTGTGGACCTGCGGCAATCGCCGAAGCCCCGCGCGCACCCATGTCGCCAGCGGCTCGGCCTTTAACCGAGAAGGTGACGGTCCAGTCACCCGCTCGGGGGCGGGTTCGGCCGCAAGTAAAGCCCGATTTGTGGGGAAGCGGCGCTCTGTCGCAAGCCGTGGGCAAGCCCGTAAGCTTCTTGGACACGCGACGACGACATCCAAAACGGCTATTACCATACGATCTCGGCCGGCACCTCGAGGCCGGGCTGGACACAAGGGGTCCGATCGCGTGGCTGCTCGCTCGGCCGCGCCAACCAGGCTCCATCTTCGCCAAGGGTGCCGACCAGAATGCCGTTCGAACTTGGCTGGGCCGCAACCTCCCTATGCCATTCCCAACATGCGCATGGAAAACCCTGCGGTCGACGCTCACGTCCGATCGGCTGGTTTCGTTCGGTGTCGAACATTCCGCTGCGTTTGCAACCAGAGCTTCGTAGGAACTGCTCACGCCGCGGGACGCGCCGAAGATTCCTCTGACGTGTCGGGCCGCCCGCACCACGATCCCCCCCCTCGGGATGTGGAATCGGCGAGAACCCGGAAGTACCCGATCGACACGGGGGCGGCTGCGCAAAGTCATCGAGGTTGCGCAAAGGGGCCCCGGGTGGGGCCGCGCGATGCCGAAAGGCCGGGCCTGGCATCGCCGGCTTCTACAGCTTTGTTTTCCTACACGGCGGTGGGCCGCCGAAAGTCGCTGTCGACAGCAAGGGGCCATCACCGCAAGCGGGTCGACATTGCCACGATTGGGGGCCGGGGGGCAACCGGAACGGTCCGCGCGCAATTGGGGGCCGCGTGGTGTGGATGGGCTGCGCTGACCTCCGAGGTAGTTTCAAAACGGGGGCGCGCGAACAATTTCGACGGTACGAACATCCGCATGGACGCCGCCCAAAGGAAATCCACGTCCACATGTTCCCGCCAAAAGACTGGAGCCAGCCGCCCTCGGCGGCCGTCGGCGAACCCGGCGGCCACCTTGCCCCGGCATGGCAATGCCATCTTTTGCGCACGGGCCGTCGCATCGACAATTGCCGACCGCGTCAGGGGCCGGCGTAGGCCGCAACATTCTTAGGTCGCGCACGGGGGCGGTCTCGCCGCCGCTCTCGTTTGTTGCGCTCGCCGCGACCGTGCGCAGGGGGTGCGCCGCCGTTGCCCCCCGCCGAGCAACAATCGCAAAGCGCCGGGCGTGCGGCCTCGCGACCTCGTCGGTGGGCAGAAGGTGCGCCGTTCGTGGCGGACAGCCCCCAGCATCGCAAAAAAACCGACAAGCCTGTCGGCGATCTGCCCAAGGGCGAAGGCCAGCGCGGCCGGCAGGCGGCGGGGTCGCGGAGCGAAGCCGCCAACGCCGCGGCCATGCCGGGGGAAGGCGTGATGGCGGCCAAATCCGCCTCAACGAAGCCCGCAATGCCTTGAAGAAAGGGACGAGGCGGCCTGCAGGCCCGTGGCCAAGGCCAGGACCAATTGAAGGGTTGAACGGTATTGGTCGGGGCGCGCCGCCCACCACAAACCGCGCTGGTGAAGGCTTCGCTTCGGCTCGCCTCAGCAATGGTTTGGGAAGCGGCTTCGGTTCTGGGTTGTTTACGACGATCTGCGTCCCCGCGCGATCGAGACCCTCTTGCGGATCGCCGGCGGCCGTTGAAACAGCCGGAGCCACCCGCCAGATCGTGCGACTCGTCCTGGCGCGGATCAGACGCCGATGTTTGGCAAGCTCTTCACGTTTTGATGGTTTGCGGATCGAGCCGACGGCAGCCCCATTGTGTGTTGCCGATGCATGGCCGCGATCTGGCCCGCGATCAACTGTCGCCTCGGTGGTTTGCCTCGCGAGGGCCTTGACCTCCTGCGCCACCACGGCGAAACCGGTCCGGCGTACCTGCGCGCGCCGCCTCAAATCGTCGCTTCAACGCGAGCAGGTTTTTTGATTGGCGAGCTTTGGATCATCGAAACGACCTTGCCGATCTGTGTCGCGTGCTCGCTCAAGGCGACAGGCGATCGTTGTCTGCTGCACTTCGCGAGCGCCTGGTCCGAGATCGTCGCCGCCTCGTTCACCTGCAGCCGTCACATCGGCGGAACCGAACAGCCGTCGGCACCCTCGACATGTTCGCACATCGGCGAGCACCGAATGGCCTCGCGGGCGGCTTCACCGGACTGGCGTGCACGTCGCCGTCGCGCTTGCAATCCCTCAAGGTCGCGGACCACGCTCTGTTTGAACGGCAAGGCGGGTTCCGTTCGGCCACGTCACGGGTGATGTCCGTGGCGAATTTCACCACCTTGAGGAGTTGCGGAGCGGTCGACGATCGGATTGTATGAGGCTTGGAGGAAACCGTGCTGCCGTTCTTCGCCAGCGGCGGAATTCGCCGGCGTAATAACCCCCGGGGAACGAGCGTTTCCCAAAAGCCGATAACCGCTGTCGCGTGCGCGGCATCGACAGCCGTGCGTGGGCGCACCGATGATTTCATCGGCCGCATACCGAAGGGCGAAGGAAGTTTCGTTCCCGCAATGATGGTCCATCGAGCACAACTCACGGGCTTGCGATCGATAGTGCGCGATTGCCCGGCTGTCATGGCCCCGAAGGTCTCGCTCGTGACATTGGTTGCAAATTTGCGATCTTGTAAACCTTGGCCGTCGGTCCGACCATCGGGTTGAGGTGGTTGATCCAGATTCGCGGCCGTTCTTGCCCAAACGCTTAATCGGGCGCGGGAACTCCTCGGCAAAAAGTTCATCCCAAAAGGCGCGATAACGTCGCTGTTTGCGATCTCGTCTTCGCAAACTGCGTGGTTGCGGCCCGGATTTCGTCCAGGCTGTAGCCAAGGATCCAGAAAATTCCCGTTTCGCCCCGAGGATCGTCCCGTCCGGGCTGAATCGACCATCCTGCGAAGATCGGTGCGGCGATTTTGCTGCCGTTTCGCGCCAGTTTGAGGTGCAGCAGGGGCATGCCGCAAGGAAAAGCAGCGAAGCTTACGTACCGAAAGGGGGTAGAGCCTGGGGCCCGTCGGCATCGCTGGCCAGCTGACCCAGTTCCTGCTTCAAAGGCCGGGCTCCGAACCACCGCCGCGATCAGAACAGCATGGAAACATGGAGGTGTGTCGCTCCCGAATTTGATGTCGTAAAGCGCACTGAACAGCGTCATTTTGGCGGCTTCGCGGTTTTTTAGGTCGGGTTTACTTGCTGTGATTTGCGGCAGCGAATCAATGTCGGCGTTGGATGTCGAGCCGCAGACCGAGCATGTTTCCCCGACCTGGTCAGTGTTGTCGGACAGGATTGAAACGCATTGTGATGTGCCGCCTGTTGGCGGAAGAAAAGGGCAAGGGGACGCCCGTTCCGGTGCTTTCCGCGTCGTTCTCCACGCTTTGCCCAGAGGCTTGCGCACCGTTTCAACTTGCGATTTACGTTGCCGGGGTTCGGCTGCGCGGCAATCGTGCCGGTTTTTGGGACGTTGAACGCGGCGCAAGGCTTTGCGCGGCGGGCCCAGTTGTTGGCGGGTGCGGCGTTGGGAGGTCGCTCTGGAGGATCGCGGCCCACTTGCGCGCTTGTTTTGAGCGGGAAGCCCAAGGCAGCACCGCATAGGCACGAGCCCTCGGGTCGCCGGGGAAATTGATGAGGCTGTGATTTTTTGGGATGTGGCTTGTATAGGCCGTTTCAGCCGCGGCGGCAGTGCCTCCCTTTGCCGTGCTAGGCTTTTGTGGTCCCGAAGGTCGGATGCGTTCTGGAGCTGCGAACCGTTCCCCACGCCCGGTGGCCGTGATGAAATCGGGCGGCCAAGCGCTTCAGCCCGGGGATGGCGGGGGGTGTTTGCCAAAACTCGCGGGGTCGGACGGATCGCTTTTCGAGCGCTGCCGGATCTGGTTCGTGGGACGCGGGCCGAGCCCGTAGGCTTCAAACACGGACAGGAGCTTGGGTCGCTTTCGAGTGACCAACGCTGGCCACAATTGCCGATGGTCGCTCCAATAAGCCGTCGCGCTTTGCGTCGTGCGGTGCCGAGCTTGCTTGCCGCGGCAAAAAGCGTGGTGGTTCGCTCTGCTGGTGCTGGTTTGCACGGTGGCGGCGTTGACGGTGGCCGCCCCCGTTTGAGAATTAAAGGCTTTCGCGGGAGGTACGCTTGTCGGGGGTGTTTTACCGGTTTTGGGGTCGGACAGGTGCTTTCCGACCTTGGTCATGGGCTTTGGCGTCGCCAGGTCGAAAGCCGAACCCTGCTGGCATAGGGAACAGCCGGTGTTGCCGACAAATGGTCAACACTGTGACCTTGGCCGATATTTGCCGTAATAGGCCGTCTCGCGCGCGTTGCTCGGTGGCCGCGAAACGCTGCAGCGTTTGCGGGTATTTGTTGGCGTAAAGCCGGTAGCCAAGAAAGGTGACGTCATCGCGGGAAAGGGCATCTCCGGTGCCGAACCATGACACCGAAGCTTGCGAAGTTTGAATGCGATGGCGCCCCGTCGGGGCGGGGGCTGGTTTTTCCCCCTCCTCCTGGGCTGCTATCCCGCGTCCTGCGCACGCCCCGACGTCGTACATCATTGTTCCGGGCTTTCGGCGGCGGTCCGAAACATGGTACACCGTGGGCGGCAAAGCTCCCGACCGGCGCAAGGTCCGCAGGCGGATTGGACCCCCGCGACTTGAAGACTGGGTGGCGCGGCTGTCGCCTGCGTCGAGACCACCCGGCACCGGGGTGTTGCGCCCACGCCGGGCCCCTGACGGGTGTGCAGCGCCAAGCCATTGCCGAACGACGGCCGGCGTTTCCTTGTGCGCCACCCTCCTCGATGGGCCGCGATGGCCGTTCGACCCGCCTTTGCCGATCACCCCGGTGACGCTGCTTTCGGCCGTGCTGGTGCAACCGCTCGGACCCAATTGCGAGTTGGCCAAAGCCAAACGATCGCAAACGGCTCTTGATTTCGAACTTGTCGACGCCGGCATTCGGTACCTAAAACGACGAGACGGGCATGGCCCTTGGCCCGAAGGGTTTTGATGCTTTTTCCCCGGCTTCCTGAAGCGCTTTGACCGCGCAGAAAGGCCGGGCCGTGGCACCGGCCGCAACTCTTAGCGGGAATAGAACTCGATCACGAGGTTGGTTCCTCACGCGGGATAGGGACCTCGGACGGAAGCGGCGCGGATCATGCGCGCGCTATCTTCCCTGGTACCTCATAAAAAATCCGGCACGTCACGCTCGGCAGGTCGCGCGTCCAGCACCTGTATCTCGCGCGCGGCTTCCTTGACCCACGACGTCGCCGACGCGCACCGGGAAAAGACGGATTGTTCCACGGGCGCCGTTCACCTTGACGGGCCGTGGTTGATGAACTGGCGGGACGCGACACCGTCGGCAGAACTGGCGGGGTACACGACAGCGTCGAGGCGGCCTCCAACAGCCCACAATTGTCGCCGGAGTCACCGCGCTGCGGTCGCCCGGCGTAATCTTGCGGAACTGCTTTTCGGAAATGTTCCGTAATAGCCTTTCAGCTTTGTTGGCCTTCGCTGCGGCCGAAATCGACAATCTTGCCTTTGCGGCGGGCCGTGCTGACCGGACCATATTCGCGGCGATTCCCGGGCCTTCGGCGCCCCAATGTTTGGCCCATGCGGCGATCGATCTTGTACTTCGACCGGCGCGCTTTGTCATCGGTGTCCTCCAAAAAAGCGGCGAACGGCGCGCAGGTCGTGAGCGGCCGGGCCGAAGCTCGATCGCGTCCAGCCGCACCGGTGGGGAGGTCGCGCCCTCCTCTTTCCCATCGCCGGCCCAACACCGTTCGGAAACGACAGGCCGCCTGGACGCGACCGCGGGTGCGGAACAATCAGTCGTAAACTATGAAGGGGCTCGAACGTTCAGCTTGGGGGGTCAACCCCGGCTGTCCCACGCCGTGAACAGGAGGGGGCGAAGCCCAGTCGCGAACCCGGCCCAAGGTATTCAGGGGCGTTGCGAGTGTCCGAAAGCTTCGGCATCCCATCGACATAGGTAAGCTTAGCTCGAACAGAACGTGCACTGTCGCGATTGCAATACTGCCGCCCCCGGAAATCTTAAGCACTTCCCTCACGGAAATGCCGCTTAAACGACACTTAAATGATTGGGCGCAGCTTTGGGAGCGTCAGTCGGTCGAGAGGCTTCCTTGAACACTTCATTTCGACAGGGTACCTCCGAGCCGCTGCCCCCATCGGCCGCGTGTGCCGGCTGGGTCCGCGGCGAGTTCGGGTGCGGATGCGGAAGGCCCCCCCTCTTTGGTGACCGTCGGAGTGCAGGCATTAATCGCGTTCCTCCAAAGTCGGCATGATTACGGAGGTTCGGGCGCGCTTCGACGACTACGGCGGCGCCGAGGCGACGCGTTTTCCATCGACCTCGCGGCGAAATCCGCACGGAAGAGGATGGACGGAATGTTTTCGCGCGGTGTGTCGGCCTACCGACATCGGCGAGAGGCCATGGTCCTTTCGAGTCAGTGCGCGCATTTCGGGCCCAGAAAACCAACACGATCGAGATCGGCCACTGTTTCAACGATCGCACCATCCCGGCGCAGATCGACGTCGATGCGTGATCGCCGGATTTTGCCATTCTCGGTCGACGGGGCGCGGCAAGTCGAGCGGCGTTGCCATCATCTGCGGGAAATCCCCGCGCGCCCGACCTCGATCTTCCTCTCGATTGCCACAACGAATACGGGCCTGCTTCGGCGACAGGCCAACGTGATGAATTCGCGGTGTTGAACTGCCGTTCGGATGTTCAATTCGAAAATTCGTGGAGGGGCTCTCGGCGGCGCCCCCCACCGAGAAGTCGGCCCTGTCCGAGTGTTCCCGATGCCAAAAGCAACATCTCCAATACCGCGCGGCGGAGCAGACGATCAAGCGCAACGACCCGAAAAGCACCGGTTCACGGTTGACACGCCGGTGCCCTACATTTCCAGGACCTGGTCGCCCTTTCGACGAGCGTGGGCAAGCTCGAGAACCGCGCGTCGCGGATGAATACCACGGCTGATGAGCCGGATCGCCGATCCGAAAAACCCGCGCGAATTCATGTTTTGAGACGCCAACGTCGGCGGGACAGATGGCGGAAATTCGGACGCTGTTCCGCTCAAACGGAGTCGCCCGATCCCATCATGAGCTGCCGGTTGCCCGTCGAAGTCGTGGGGGTCTGCGTTTTGGCCGCATGGCCTTCGACTTCGGCCTGTGGAGGACGGGCCGTGCCCTGCTTTCGTTTGCGAGGAAGGCCCGCTACGGCGATCGACCATTCCAGGCTTCGGCCCGACCGGCGCGCCTGTCCCCTATTGCCAAGGAAGGCCGCAATACGGGTTTACCTCGGCCTCGTTCGAGCGCCCGGCCGAACTCGACCCCAACATCATTCGCAATGCGCGACCCTTTCGCCATGGCATGGGCAAACGAGGCCGACCAAGCCCTCCCGCTGGCGGAGCGAGCCGCCGCCGATCCTTGCCTTTGTTTCCATCGCTCGGGACCC
>JAMXBC010000923.1:0-11831 GCA_024138005.1 Lumnitzera racemosa | reverse complement strand
ACATTTCCCCAACTATTAAACTTCAAAGCTAACAATAAAATCATTATTATACGAGAGCAAGGGACAAACTATTAAAGGGATACATTTAGTAGTTTTCCAGCTTCAAGCGTAGCTAGCTTTGATACTACGATGATACGAATCCGCGGTGAACTTACAAACCCTGATGAGAATCAAGATACGGGGCCCTTAACCTGCAGCCGAGCTAAAAACACTAAAGGGGCTTGCATGACGAATCCTTATATTCTAACCTACCCCTACTGATGTCGAGTATTTTCTTGTCGAGTCACCTCTAATGCCGTACTGTATAATTGCTCATTATTGTGTAGTATGTCAAGTTGACGATTACTCTTTATTGACTAGTTGCCCCATTACTCGGTTTCTTCCTTGTGGGGAAAGCCAAGAAAGGGGACCGGACTGACTAAGTTTATCTTTGCTTAGACAAACTCATTGTCCGTACTTTTTATTCACATCTCCTAAAACCTTCCCAAATTTGCAGCATCACTACATGTACAGTATCATGTGAAAAATTTTATAGCATAATAATTTTTTTTTCTTGTATATTCATTTTTACCGTTTTTTTTTATCATGTACATTTTTTTTTTGGGAAAATGTCTTTTTTTTTCTTTTCCCCTTTAAGCAAGTTACCTTAGTTTGCGGGTGTAAATACCCCTATACTTGTAGTTATAAGATGGTCAGATTACCTTCATATACTTGAATACTTTTTCCTTGTGCAAACATTACTTTTTTTCTCTCGGCATCACTCTTTTTCATTTCCCTTAAGCGAGGTTAGGCGGTGAGTAACCTTATTGGATCAATTCGTTTGTCATTATTGAATTGTGCTGTAAGTCCACGGAAGTGTAAGTCCACGGAGTTAAATTTTCCGCATCTTTCCTCTAGAGCTATTCATGGATTTGCTTACTGTTTTTCATTCTTCATTTCTTACCCTTTTTGTACCTTTCCCCCATTTACCCCTTTTAAGCTTTCTGCAAACTTAGATTAATTCAGCAACCAGCTTTGTCTGTTCTTGGTGATGGTTCGCATCAAACCCAATATCATTTCATAACCAAATAGATGGGTTTCCAAACTGCAAGATGGCTTAAAAAAAAAATTTAATAGTTAAGGGTGAGAGGGGTTCTTGTGCAAACGGCAAGGGATATGACACATCAACGCCCTCATACAAGCTCCAGTCACATTTGATATGGCACATAAGTATAACCGGAGGGCCCACTTACCATTGGTGGGACATTTGAATTAGGTTAAATAAGAGTAAACTCAAGAGTAAACAATATGATACTTAGTTCAAGGGGAGGGTAAATAGTTCAGTGTATTTTTCTATGTTCCTTTGTAGCTATTACCATTAAGTGATTTTTTATAGTCCTCTTTTAAAGGCAAGTTCTATGTTACAGATAATTACAAAAATAAATTCCTATTTGCTAAATAAAAGAAAAATATTTTACAAAGAAAAAAACACAAAATCGTGTACAGCAAACCGCATCTATCAAAAAGGAAAAGTACGATTGTCAAAAAAGATAGTATACACGCGTTTTTTTTTTATGATTCTGACAATATTATGATCCAAATAAGAGGGGTAAGCCTTTGCTCAGGTTTGTTCAGCATAGGAAGTTTAACACCTAACTATTGAGGTTTAGTCTAGGGTTGGCTGAAGGACGGCCTACAATAGAGTTAGCTTCGGCTGGTTGGCTTCTGACAGTCATCAACCGGTCTCGGCATCGTAGAGATTGTTGTATTCAGATTTGGTGCTTGGGTAGTACATGCAGAGAGTTTGGTTCGGCATAGTACATCGGCTAGTAATCTTGATAACGCCTTTGATTGATGAGAGCGAAGTAGCCGACAGATCGGATTAAAGGAAAAGCACTGCTCCTTGGCGCTAAACTCATCTCGGATAATCCAACAAACCACTTGAGAGATCCTCGAAGTTCGAGAGTTTTGTAATTAATCCTTGATCCCTATTAACTCCACTCTTCTACACTTATAAGAGAAGATCTTTCTCATCAACTGACCCTAACTACCGATTTCACTCCACTATGAATACTAGGTCATTACTTAAAAATAAAGCTCTCTAAACTTTGTATATCAAGTTTGCACACTTTCTTACATTACTTCCTACTCTCAAAAGCTCACTGCTAACTTAAACATCGAAGTGGATTACGCCCAAATAATCCCTTGGCATTCTCTTACCATGCACTGTTTTGCAAGCTCCATAAGTGTAAAGCTCAAATATTACCGATAAGAACTTAGGGCATAACAATATGTATTATATAATAGTATTTTTTAAAAAAAAAAGCCTTAAGTATTACATTAATGATGTAATTTAAAAATTAAATAAATTAATGTCAATTAATATAACTAATGGATGGAATCCTAATTTCGTTTCTTTAAAAGTGCAATAGTCGATTTTAAAAGGATCACAAATTACACTTTAAATACTTTCGGACACGGAAAGCCTTCTTTTTATTATATTCTTACATCTTACGAAGAAAGTTCTGGTTTCTTTATTGGGATGGAGTTTCGTGATGGATCACTTCACAAAATGGAAAAAGACTTTTTTGTATATTTATATATATATTATTTAATGTCTTTTTCAATTAGCAAGGAAGGCCTTTCTTATCATATCACCGGTTTTGGTAACAAGTGACTCAAGCTAATCTTAAAAAATGAAAAACTAAAAATTCTCAAATAATAATGATAGATGGTGTGAGATATTGGTTAAAAAATTAAGTGATAAATAGAAATACCATCATTATTTGATCGTGTTGTTTATTGACTTTCGAGGAATGGCTTGTCATTTGTAAAAACCCGATGTCTAAATCAATAAAAAAAAAGGAAAAAAAAAAAAGATAAAGGTGGTAATAAAAGTTTTTGAGGGCTGGAGATCCTTTTCTACGAGGCTAAGTCCTTATTTATAAAAGCTGATCAAGTTATTTTACAAAAGGGATCAAATTCCGAGATTTGGTCCGAATTATGTAAAATAAACTTGCTGACATTATTGACGGCTTTATCTATCAACTATTCCCCCATTGTCTCTGTTTGAACTCTAGGCTTGGCCAACCTAAGCTTAAAAGGTTTAAGAAACCCAAAAAGCGTAAAGGTATTTGTTTAATTAGGTTGGACTCACTCAGCATGATCTCTGACAAGGTCGGCAAGCCCTTTTAACACTTTGTTAAAGTTTTCCTAAGGCTAAGGCAGCTCAGACGGGATTAGAGGTCCAATTAAGCCAATAAAAGCACATCATGTTCTGGAGATATCTGTTTGGGTTAGAAGCTGCTTTCAAAATAAATCTATTAAAAATAAATATATTTTATTTTTTATTACTAAACAAATAGCGATAATTTGACTCTCACTTCTTAAAAACCAATGTCACTCACAATAAGTCGATAGCAAAGGGACCAATCTCGCCACTTTTTTACTGCCCATATTGCATCTTTACACATTCACCGGCAAGTAACTATTGAAACAGTAATACCGCAATGATATTTGCAATAACTGTCGAAAACCGTAACATTCAGAAAAAATAACAAAAAAATTTAAAGTTTACATTATTCGATATTTCTTTACAATAAAAAATGGCATTATATACCACGAAAATAGCTAAATGCATCGTGTATTACGGTATCAACATTACATGCAAACCTAACCACCTTTTGCTATTTCTGTCTCTTTTTTTTGGTAACCCAGAGCCTACATTCAGTTTCCATTTTTTCAGTCTACGACTCGGAATGCCTTCCTGGGGGTAATTCCTTCTCTATGTATCTAATTCGTTTTTAAATTCGAGTTATCAAACTATTTAGAAAAGAAAAAAAGAAAAAAAAAAGAAGCTATTTCAATATCACAAATTTAGAGGGCAGAGTCAAAAGTATGGTTTATTTTAATTTTAATGTGATGTATGAAGAAAGAAAACGAAGGAGATCTTACATATAATTTTTTTTTTTTTTTTATTTTAATCATGTTTGTGAAAAGGTAAAGGAGGGAGCAGTCAATTCAAACGAGGAATGTTGTATCTCGATAAATTAATGTAATAGGGTATGGTTCTCTTTCTTTCTTTTACGGATATTTTTCTTTGTTAAACGATTAATGTGGTTTAGATTAGACTTATTGCAAGTATTCTAAATTGTTTCAATGCTACTGTTTGAACATAATACTATTTCTTTGGATGTCAATTTTAACTGCTACAGGTATGTATGCGACTCTAAATTTCTTATCTTAGTACAAGAAGATGAAACCATTAACTACATTATCAGTTCGTCTTATGCTGTATTAAGAAATGTAAAATATTTATGCACTATTGTTGATTTTTTTAAGCAACTTTCTTCCTACGTTTTATAGAAAATCTTTTATAAGTTTTTGATCTTTTTTAAATGGTTAATTTTGACAGTATTTAATTTTAAAAAAAATTCACTATTTTATAAATTATATTGTATATATATATATATTTTTTTGTGCACATAACGTGAGAAATCATTCGACAATAATATCCGTTCATTTATTATTTTTTTAAGGTTATTTAATTCTATGTGTTTAAATTATTTTCTTTTCCCTAATCCAAATACAGCCTATTTGATCATGAGTCTGACATGCATTAAGTGGACAGAATAACCGTACCAAAGCGTTGTTTTTGGAAATGTGATCGGTTGCTTCTGCGGGCTTGTGGTTGTGGACATAAAAGCGGCGCGTGGCGTGCATGTAGTGGGGACAACGACAACGACAACGACAACGGCGCCACGATACCGTGGCATCGCATCGCATGACACTGCACTGGTTTTTTTTTTTTTTTTTTGGTGGGGGGTTTTGCCATGTGGAAATGCATACTTTGGAGCGGAAATGTTTATTTTTGTTAGGTTTTTTTTTTTTTTATTTATACTCCAAAATATTAGAATTTGTAATTAATAAATAAAATTATAAGAAAAATGATATTATGATGATATTATAAAGTATTTAAAAATTTTAGTTATTGATTTATAAAATAAAAAAAAATTTGATAAAAAGTAAATTAAAAAGATACAAATCTAAGGGTAGAACGCTTTGTATTTTGGACCAAGCCTTTACCTGCAGACTGCAGTTAGCTGCCTTTCTAGATTTCGCGCATGTTGGATAAAAATTTTCGATTTTTATATTTGCTTTTTATGTATGTTTTAATTTATTTTACTTTTTAATGATTAAGGTTTTAGTCACTTAAATATTTTTAAACGTACTTTTATACCATATTTTAGTGCTATTTCTCCTTGATAAAATATATATAAGAATTTAATACGTAATAATTAAAAATATAAAGATTCCCGACTTTTGTTTCGTTAGCTTTTTGATATTTTTTTTATAACTAGTGTATTATAATTAGAGTTTGATATAAAAGATCGAAATTTAGATAGTGTGAGTTAGGAAAATTGGACTTAATAAAGAAAAAATTTATAGTACAAATATAAAGATATCGAGATAGTAAAACCGTTTTTACCACATTTGATATAATATAATTATTAAATATGAATTTTCATGATTAAAAAAAATCTTAATTAATTACTTCGATATAAATCATAATAAAATTTAATAATAAGATTTCGATAGATTTTATATCACTAAATGTATAATACAAATTCTTTTATATTTGTCCAACACCTCAATGCTCATTTGTCTAATAATTTTGATCAACATGTAAAATCAAACAATGAATTAAAAATTTTACCCAATATCATGTTATGAAAATATAGCAATCAGACGATAATCTAGCCTCAAACAACACCCCTTATACATATACCCAGGATTCTAGGCTGCCGGAAAATTTTTCCTTCCAATAAATTATTGCTTCGGGCTGCACTTTCTTCGGACTCAAGATCGGTCCTCTTCTTTTAATGTCCAAACCTCCTTTCGTTGAAAGTCTCAATTTGAAAACTGAGGAGACCCAGCTGGATTTTCTTCATTTTTTCCAACCATTTCTAAAACCTGACCGGGACAGTCAAAACCCAAATAACATGGACCTCGGTTATCAATTGGATCAAAACAAGCGACAAACTACCAAATGGGACCCATCTTGTGATTTTCAACTCAAGCCCACTCTTGAATTTCTCCCAAAGCCCATTATCCATATTTCTAATCTAAAGTTGAGAAGTTATTTCGTGAAATTATTATTTAAAAATGATGAACTGTTATATAACTAAAGAAATATCTATTTCTGATTTTATGTTTTTTTTTAAATAAAGGAAAAAATTATTAAGGAAACTTGAATTTATGGAATCAAATAAAAAAAAAGGAATATAGATGTTCAATTAAAATTTAAATATCACGCACCAATTTAACAAAACAAATTGATATTTAATTCTAAGATTTGGGTAGGATTCACAATTACGGTTAATTAAAGAGATGATTCAAAGGGAAATATTGATATAACTCATTTATATCTATTGGTCACAAATGGTTTCATCATGGTTCATAAAATAAATTTGGGAAAAACATAATGAAGAGATGAAAACACTCAATCAAACAAAAAAAATTTAATATTAAAAAGCTTCCTCTTGATTGTATGTAATACTTATTTTTTTACAGTTAATTAATATCTTTTATAAGTTTAATTCAGTCCTCCATCCCATTGTTGATATAATATCTATTAAATCCCAAATATCAACCTAAATTTGTTTTTAGTTATTTAGTTTTAATAGATATCATATCAAAGGGGTCGGATGAAGGATTAAATCGATTCCATCAAAAACATGATCGGGACCGAATTATCTATATAATACATGAGTAGTAACCCATAAACTAATAAGGATAATAAGCTCATAAAATAAAAATGCAATGTGAAGTAAAACTAAATAAAATAATCATAAAAAGGGGAAAGTTAGTGCGCGATGGTGAGATGGGAGAATAACTGTCTATTATTATTGTCTTTTTCGGTGGATTTTTTAATTAATTTTTTTTTTTTTTTTTGCCAGTAGGGGGAATAGCTGTTTATGAAATGGTGGCTATGCACATCATAAGGGGTCCTAGTGGCCCCTTTCTATGTTGGACTACAATGATATCGAGTTTTCTTGGTTGGGCCCCCAGTGGATCAAAATTTTGGGGGGTCCCAGAAATTTGTTCACGACACACATAATGCCCAAAAAATTACAGTCTTATAGGAACTCAACTTTAACTGGACCAACAATAATGTGTTAGAGGGTTTTCCTGTAGTCTGAGACTGGTTTTTAGAAGAACTTTTAGAATCTTATATAGTGTTTAAGATTATTTTTTTTCTTTTTGATTCTATGTGAAAGAGGGATTTGAATTTTATGTGAAAAGAGGGATTTGAATTTTTAGTTTATCCTGATAAGAAACCAACAGCGATTGCACCAATTTACAAAGACTTTAGTAAAAAATTTTAAGATGGTTTTGTGATAGTTTTGACACTTGATATAGAACCTAAACCTAATAACTCTAATCTTATTATACAATAAAGATCGCTATAAAATAATGGTATAAATACTAATTCTTAATAGTATGGACTGAGTTCCAATCCCCTTTTCCCTTAAATAGGAAAAAAAAAATTATCATAGTAAATGTTTTGTATAATTGTATTTTGTTAAGTTTTACTTAAACTTATAGGAAAATCAAAAGAAACACCTATAGTTAATTCAGTTATTAATTTTGTATTTTTTAATAAAATGATGTTTAGTTTCAAGTTGATATTTTTTTTTTTGATTTTAATGTAATTTTATACCGGAAAAAGGGTTAAGGAAGTGTCCCCCGCTTTCAAGTTTGGGCATTTTAGTGTTGTTTTAATTTTTGCAATTTAATGCTTATACTTTCAAATTATGCTAGTTTTAGTGTCATTCAAATTTTCATTTTTTTCATTTTCTTTATTCTATTTTTATGGAGCAGATGAATTCCTTTAGTATGAACCTCAGCCTATTATGATAGGATGCAACTGAATTTTGTACTTAAAAAGCTTTATTTAGAAAAAAAAAATAAATAATTAAGGCCTAGTAACTCAATGGAATGAACAGTAATCTTATACCTAAATTGATCAAATTTGATTCCTTCTATTCCCCAATTTATTTAATAATAGTTGGGCAAAAAGTCTAAAATAATTTAAATGTTAAATTATTCGATAGATATTACCATCGGTTGTTTATAATCTTAGTCTTTTGGGTACGTATTATTGGTATCACATTAGCATTTATTTTATGATGATAGAAATAGTAATTAAGAGGTATTTATATATGTGTACAACCCACAAAGGATCAAAAAAACTAATTTAAAATATATATAATTTGATTATATTTTGACACAAATATGAAAATAATTTAAAAAAAAAATATCTTCCACTAGTTGTAGGTTTAATATTGAATTGAGCAATCAAACTTTTCTTGAATATACAATTTACTACATAAATTTTTAAAAATTTAATTTGCTACGAAATTGAAGTTTTTAATTGTCATTTATACCATTTGACCTAACTTCATTAGTGTTCGTTTATTGACATAACATGAATTGATACATGGCATTATTTTAGTACTTGACTTAACGGCTATTAATTGATGTGGCATGAACATGGTCTCTTTTGTTGACATGGCACAACATGGACACAATTTATAAATTAAACATGGACTTTCTTTTAGAGAAAAAAAATACTTTTACTAATCACCAACGTAGCTCATACTAGACCCTCTCCCTCTTCCTAATAATACATATTTTAAAAAAATGTATAGAGGGATTCTTTCATGTAGCATTCTTACGTAAGATAATGTATGAGGATATGGATCTTAAATTATAACTTACAGCTTTCGCAAAAAAGAGTCAATTTTGACTTAACTTTTTTTCATTTGATTCAACTTTTAATTTAAAAAAAAAAAAGTTCAATCCTTAATCTACTCCATAACTACTTTTAAATTATACAAAAATTTCTACAAAAAATTTTGTAAAACGTACTTGAAATTCATGTCAAAGTAAGTTCTTCAACTGTAAAAGTAGTCATGAAGTAAATTAAGGATCAAGTATTCTACATTGAAAATTAAATCAAGCGAGAAAAATTAAATCAAACTTGACTCATTCTCTGGCGGAAATTGTAAGTTGCAATTTAAAACCGCTACCCTCATACATTATCCCATGTGGAATGCTACATGAAGGAAGCCTTTATAAATTATTCAAATACTCATGAATAGAAAGGTATTTGAGTATATAGAGTAAACTATGCTTAGATGTAAGTAGTTATCTAAAAAAATTTTTTTTTCTTTAAAAGAAGTGTTTTGTGTCAAAATTTTTGCTTGTGCCACGTGTCATGATACATCAACTAAAGAAGGTGCTATATGTTAATTCATACTACTGCAATGTGTCAATTCATATTACTCATTAGAGGGACACTAATGAGTTAGATTGGATAGTATATATGACAAATTTAAATAATAAATTCATCTTTTTAAAGCTTAGATAGCAACTTTACATGTTTAGAAAAATTTTGAGTACTAAATGCAATATTAATCATGATTGTGTAAATTAATGTCTCGATTTAAGGATAAATTTCTAAATTTACTCTAAATAAAAGTACTAATAACATTTGGACTTGGATATATTTACATTATCTCAATTTAAATTGATTTACCCTATTAAATGTTATCACCTGTCATTACCAATTAAGATTTCAAGAAAAAAAATGGTGTCATAATAATATCACAAGGTAATTAAAAATCTAAACATTTTTAATCATTAGTTTATAGTTTAATATAATTTAAAAAGGATGAAAATGGGAGAGCATACTTATCTTACTATTTTATTTTAGTTACCCAATATTTGTTTTTGTCTAAATCTTATTTAAAAAATCATTACCCCTCTTATAAATCCTTGATCTTTTGGAAAGAAAAGACAAAGAAGCAAATAAGATTAAAAAAATCTACTAAACAATTTTTTGTTTCATTTTTTTATAAGTTATTGAGTTGTGCAAAAATCTTAAACAAAAAACATCTAAATTTTTTCATTTATTTTTGAATAAAGAGAATAAGAGAACTTCATAATAGGCAAAAGAGAAATCATAAATGCTATCTCTATATGTCAGTCGTTTACACCCATTCATTAGATACTGTTGCAATAGATAAATGGAAAGAACAAATATTCATTTAGCAAAAAAAATACTGTGAGTAAGTGTTCTTGGATATGGATATGATATTTATGCGCTCAAAAATATTTATGCATGTCAATTGATGCATTATTAATTTCTTTATACTAGGGGTAATGCATCATAAATGATGATAAAGAAATTAATTTAATTTTTTTTTAGACAAAGCATATATACTTTGGTACATGAATTGATAATATTTAAAGGGCTAAATTAAAATAAATCAAAAGAATATAAATGAAAAAGGATCTAAATCCACCTTTTATTTAAAGTAAATAAAGAAAATTTAAACCTCTATTTGCGATAACAACAATATGCAATCGATAGTGAAATATATTTTTTTAAGTCACTATTATATTTTTTGTCAAATCCAATTAAATTATATATTTTAATTTTTAATTATTTATATCCTATGTATTTATACCTATATATTAAATAAATATCTCAATTTCTATTTTGTTTCATTTATAATTACTACTAATGTACTGCAAATGGGACATAACCATAAGACTAATAATAAGCACCTGATAATAAATTTATCAAATGTTTAAATTTTAACTTTTTATTGAGTCTTTCTCGATGAAGTTTTTCGATATACTATTTAATTATATGCTATTATTATAGGTTCAGAATAATAACCGTAAATAGCTAAATTCAACTTTGAGCTTTAAACCATTAATTAATTAGGTTTGTTTTTTTGAAATTTTAAAGGGAATTTGAACCCAAAGAGTTAAGTCTAAATATTTTAAAATGATTTAAAGTAGTTTTGATATGGTAGATTGAGCAGAGTCATTGAAATTAACGCGTTTATCCAATCTTTCTTAATATTGATTTACACTAAGAAAAAGGTCCTATTGGGCTAAACTTTTAAAAAAAAACTTATTAAGGTCCTTTAATGAAAAATTGATCGATCTTGGCAAAATTATCACATATACAGAAATATCAAGGACCAAAATCCATAAATACCCCTTTCCCTCCTTTATTTGGATGGAAAAGTCTTGGTCAAACTTATTACTCTATTAAATTTTTATCATAAAAGATCAAATCTTAAAATTTTAGAAAAATTGGCCTTTGTTAAAAAATTACGTCCCCCCCTTTTTTTAAAATTTTCTTTATCATTCATCATGCGTTTAAATTATTTCCTTTCCAAAATGTAGTGCAATTGAACGTAGCAATACGTAAACTTTTATGCTTTAACTCTCATCTCATAAAAACAAAAGAAAATATCCCCTCCAAAAAAATTTTAAAGTGAAAATTAAAATTGGAAATACTAAAACGGAATCATTTGAAAATATAAAAATAAATTTTTAAAAAATTAAAAAATTTAGTACTAAATTATAAACTTGAAGCTGAGTATTCTTTTATCCTTTTTTCCCTTTTACATATTTACTATTTGAATATGAAGTTGATTAATCACATTAAAAAAAAATCCTTTTTTCTAACTCTTCGTCTCATTCGCTAGTAGGAAGCTCTATTTTAATTTAAAAAGGGTTTTGGAAGATGATTTTGGGTCTCCGAAATATAACCACTATTTGAAGACTCTGTTATAATACATTAACTAATAACCGTTTTTTTTTGTAGGAAACTTCTTCAAAGTTTAATTGGGATAAAGCTTCAAAAGTACTCAAACTTTTTATATTTTTTTTATTTAAAAAAATCTAAAAAAATTTTAAAATTATTTTATTTTGGTACCCCCAACTATTTAAATAAAACAAAAAATATTTTTTTTTGTTATTTA